>JAYMFT010224951.1:0-10000 GCA_038088735.1 Panulirus argus | reverse complement strand
GTTTAGAGCTAAGGTGAATAAAAGATGATGTGTTCCAGAAATGAGGTGGGGCTGTTTGTGTATAAGTCCAAAAAGGGAGGACCTCGTTGGAGTAGAGTGCTTTAGATACATGGAAGTAAACATGGCAGCAGATGGAATTATGTGGACTAGAGTGAGTTACAAAGTAGAGAAGAGGGCAAGAGGTACTAGTCATATTAATATTAAGGGGTACATGGGAGAGACAGATTACAGATGACCTGATGGGCCACTTCGAGCTTATCTACTAGAGGACAGCTTTAAGGTCCTGGAGTCCTAATTTTCTTTGTGGTATGGAGCAAAGATGGGTATGTCTGAAGGTACAGTACTCCCAAGAGTGTTGTATGGATGACTCTTAGGCCTTAAATGCAAAGATTAGGTAGACAGTAGAGGTGCTGGAAATAAAATACCTGAGAATGACATGTGACATGAGAAAGAGTGATGATATAATAGATAATCTAGCCAGACAGAGGAGCGAGTACAGCTTGACTGTTTTGCTGACTAAGGTGTGCTGGAATGGTTTAGGGATATAGAGAGGAGTGGAGAGACTGGTAGAGAGGAACTATGTATCTAAAGCAGAGGGAGCAAGGGTAGAGGGTTACCAAGGAGATGGACTGATGAATGGAAGAAGACTTTGAGGTATCTGAACTTGAGCATTCTGTAAGATGAAAGGTGTATACTGAAGTAGTGGAGTAACATGGTATACAAGGGGTAACATGCTGTAAACAGGCTGGATAAAAAAGTATAAAACACTCATGGTAAACTGTGAAATACTCTGAGAGTATCTGCTATGAATGACTAGACTCTTATTTGAGTACATTAGACATGACAGCTATAGAGTAAATGTGTCAAAGTGAGGATGATGTTGTCTGTTCCTGATGCTGCATAACATGTGCAATTCAAGTTCTCTGGAACAACCACAAAGTTAAGCAAAGAATTTTCTGTACAATCAGCTATTAACAACACAACAAAGCAAGTGGAAAGAAAGTTGAAAGCAGTAAGTAATACCTAACTGGTGATTGGTTGGCAAAAATTCAGCAGATAACTATTTTATACCAGTACACTCTTCTGATGTTCGTGATTCAGAAGTTTGCAATTTCTATCATGTACATTCCAATCTATATAGCAAAAGCCTCTTCACATTTTTTTTAAAAGAACTCATTTTTCCTTCCTTCAAATATATATTTTTTCTCATGAACTTCGTTAATCTATGTATACTACTGTGTGTCCAAACCAACATCTAAAGATAAACCACATTATTCAGTCTCACCACATGTATCTACGTAGTACTTGCATTCTGAAACAATCGTGTCATCAATTTCAATAACGTGGTAACTTGCCTTGCTCCTTTTTATATCATGAATACCATAGAGTATGTTCACTATAAAATAATATATATCTTATTGAACCTTTCCCATCTTTCTTCTAATGTTACTGCACTTCTCATAATTACTTACATATTCATTTTTTCTCCCTCACATATGTTAAAACTGTAATTCCATGGCTTTCATGAGCTGCATTATTCCACACATTTAGCCTCTAATGTAAACTTAAATATAAATTCCTTCTCTGGAACCTTCAGCCCCTAACTTAATGATCAATCACTGACCTCTTCATAATGTGTCTATCAGCATTGTATCTCTTCCTTATTCTAATTTCATATAAAGTTCACTCCCATCGTGTAGGGTCAAAAGTCAGTGCTCTGACAGAGACTCCTGACCTTTTCAATTAATTCACGGAGTCTATCCATTTCATGTGATTTCATGTGGCATTAAATAACTTCTCTCAGACAAGGAATTTTATGCTGGTAGTAACTTGTGTGGAGGTCATAAAGTTCAGTGCTTTTCATCACATTCACCTTTGCACTCTTATTTTGTTTATGTGATGCATTCGGTAAAGGCTTCACAAAGTGCAAATGTGGTAATTAAATTATCTCTTTACAAGTAGTCCTTGATTAATATCATCAATGTGTTCCTCAAAAACATGACATTAAGCAGAATGATGTTAAAAGAAATGGGTTCTTCCAAAGACCCCAGATCAGAGCAATATTTTGTGCACAAATAAGTCTGCAAATCTTCCCAAATTATTAGAAACACAATGCTAATATTAACAGCAGTAAAACACACAATATTTATTACAGTAACACAAATGTAAATAAAAATTTCTACATGGTTATGGTACATCAATGACATTACAACTCTGGTAGGCATGGCATGAGTGTTTAACCAGAACACTTAAAAACTCACTGACTCATAAAAAATCACCATTGAACATCATATTTAATTTAAAGAATGAAGTATATAAAGAAACATTATAGTTTTATGACAAATTTCATATCCCTTTCAATAGTTTCCATATATTTGATATTAATACATCACCATATCTCTGATGGAAATGATGTAACTGCAAATAACAGCAACATTTATCTAGGACTAAATATAACTGCTTAATGACAACTGCAAAACAGTACCAACTGTGCTGAAGCAGCATCTCTGAACTGATAGAAAATGCACAATATAAAAACTGTCATCCTTTACATATACTATTTTCTAGATTTTTTTTTTTCTAAATTTCCCATAGAACTTTACAGTTCTTTAACTCCTCGACCTACCACCCCCCAATCTTCCTGGGGCATCCTGTAGGTCATGTTATCCATATGAATCACTTCAATGCCAGCCCCATAAAAACTTATGACATAGTGTGAGCCATCTGCAGGTCCAACTGTCTGAGTGGCAATGAGAATTATATCTATAAGCTGTCCAAGAAACAGAAATCCCAAGGTACAGAACTTGGCTAGACCAATGGCATAGTAACCCAGGTAGATTCGATCCACGCCAAACATTCCGAGAAATACTGATAGAAGCAAGGCAGTTTCATAAGAATAACCATTTGTGTACCTGCAGATGAAAAAATAAAGTCATTAGAATCAAAATATCTAAAAATAATGTAAAATAAATTACTATAAGCATTATGTTTGCTATGAGACAGGAAACATATGCTAGATGATAAATATATCAAATTACTCCTTCATGTACTGTCCCAAACAAGATTCAATGCGAGAACAGAGTAGTCACATGTCCAAGAAGTGTGCATAATCCAGTACAGTAACAGAATGTATCAGAATTCAGCTTCTAATAGATTCTTCAGGCCCCATTACAAGAATGGAAGGAGTAGCTTGTGCCTCACACAGGCACAGATTCTGACTAGCAGGTGATTCAGGTGACTCCATGTGACCTTGTCCATGTGACCTTGGAGCTATCCCCTTCTGATTCTGAGCAATCTTTGCTGCTCCCTATACAATTTTAGCCTCAAAGGAATAAGTTAGGTTTCCATTACAAATTCTAATATTTCATTTATTAATGTTGCTTGAAAAAATTTGGAACGTAATGGAATTTGGTTTCTAACAGACCATCCTTCCCCCAAATTAGTCTGATGGGTCCTTAACTTACTGGACTGGACCACCATTGCAATGTACTGGACTTTGATAGAAAAGACCGTTATATTCTAAATTCGGTCCAATGAGGTCCAAAGGGTCTATTAGAAGCTAAATTCTGATACCCTGAAGTCTGTTAGAATGGGGGATTACAATATAACACAATTTGTGGGCTAATATTTCATCTGAAATCCATAAAATTTCAGGATCTGAGGAATGTTTGATCCCAACGATTATGGATTTTCATATTTCTACGTATATTTTCAATATTTTCCAGTGTACAAAAAAGGAATATAAAATAAATCACTGGGTGATAACATAACATAAAGGCCTATGGCTGTTGTTATGCTAAAATATCCTGACAACTTACCCTAAAATATTCTACCATTTTCGAAATATAACAATAAAACTAATCTATAAAACAATGGTAACTTAAAAAAAAATCATAAGTAATACTCTAACAAGTAGTACATATCTCTGAACCAGTTCAAGGACCCTATGTACATCTAATTAGCCTCGCTAACCAAATGTGCTACCAAACACTATGTAGAGATACTGATGCCCCTGGGCTGGAAGGAATGGAAAGGAAAGGAGAGATAAGAAAATAAGAAAAGAAGAAGAAGGATTATGTCTCTCATCTGAAGGCTCTGAAAGAAAAAAACAGAGGTTATTTGGTGAATACAACACAGACTCACTAAAGCACAAGCAACAGTCAACAGGTCCATGATGCCGAAGTGCGAACAAGGGAGTGCTGTTAGTTGAAGGCCACTGTACTAATGACAATGTGGGCCTCGGCATATTACTGTATAATTGCTAAGGTCTCTGTGATTGACTGTTAGTTGACATAACAGATATTGTAATGTTGAAGATAGATGGTAAAATGGTGTTTTAATTCCATGCAAGGAAGTCCTCTCTTCTTCCTACTCAGAGAGCTTTATCCAGAGATGAAAAGTGAGATGAATAGCAGGAAAAAAGTGAATGAGGGGCCATGACTGAGTCATGGTTAAGACAAAACCAATAAACATGAAAAGAGTTTGTGTATCACTTATGCATAAAATTCAGGTAATATCTAGTTTTAATATACAAGCAATTACAAAACTAATCTTATGATAACACATTCGAAATAACAAGAAAGAACTGACTTACTTGCAAGGAATTTCATTCTCAAAAGTCCCATTATTTGTTTCTGTGCAAATAATCCCAGGGGCAGCAGTACAAATAACTTTGGCCCATCCAAGTTTGTTGCATCCTCGAGGCTGCTGTGTGCGAGGGTCTACATTTTTATCTATACAAAGATATTGGCCTGGTAATAGGGAGGAGCAATTAGTGAAGTACTCTCCACACACTCCACTGGCCATAAACAGACATAATATAGACCCAATAATGCCAAGCTTGTAAAGCTTGCTGGAGAGTCCTCCAAGAGAGTTCTCTATGTTTCTCATCTCATCCAAATTTTAAAACCACTTAGGTAATCATTCTGAAGGATCTGCACACTGTAGCTTCAATGGGGTCTTATGTTGCTACCAGAGATAGAAAAAGCTGGAAGAATAAAATCATGTAAGAAAGCTGTAATTTACATATTTGGTACAGTTTGAACATGAAAATCATTATAAACCAAAATTACTGACAATTTTCATTAACCACACTCTGATCAGATACTGTTTACTTTCAGCTATTAAATCTATCCTCTATGATGATGAAAAATTTATAAAAATTTAACTTATGAATTATCATATACAAATTAAATCTGAATATGTAGAGATGACTTAGTTTTCCATTTCATCACATGTTCTCTATTGCCGTCTATTACTTATCTTTCATAAGATTATCATGATTATCCAAATCTTTACACACATACATACTATATAATTTCTAAGTTCAACAGTTAAACCTTGGACAAATTTGGTCATTATATCTGGGAGAACTATAAGAAAAGTGATCAAGAATGCAAACAGAAAATTGAATAGGGAAACTAATAAAAGTAATATGTCTGTGAATGAGTAATTATACAGATATCCCACTTAATGCAGTTTCCTAGTAACAATTTTCTGCAAAATGCGATTCATTTTCTCACAAAATATTTAAAAACAGTGTATGGTATTAGCAGAAGATCAATCTGGCAAATGATCACTCACCAGTGAGAGGTGGAACTCCCCAAAGTTAAGTAATCCAAAACATCTGGCTAAACATATGCCTGATAGGCCTGTGTGGCAGCTGAGTTGGCAGAGTGTAATACTTTCTGCCAACAGACAATGACCCTCTACCCATGCCAATGACAGACAAATGTTTATGAGTGTTACAGGAATGAAACAGCAGTTTTCAGCAAGATTTTTAAGACGACAGGTGATCCCGAATTACTTTTTAATATATCTTTTGGTCATGTAGAGAGTGATTTTATGGACAATGACTCTTCCAGCACTGAAAGCTGACCAAGATGAGGAAGAGGGTGTTTCTACCACAAGTTGGGGGATTGTTGCCAATAACTGCCCGACCTTCACAACACTGTTTGACATGTCCAGTTGGGAGTCAGTAATCAGTTTTTAACGTAGATTAAATAAATCATACATGTATAACTGTGCTGACACAACTACAAAACATCTACAGTACACATTATTAGTGACAGTAGTGGAGAGAATATACTTCTTAAGTGATTATTTTTTTCTCATTCTTACATGAATATCCTTAAAACTATAAGATTAAATGCATTCTTTATAAAACATGAAAAATGAGAGATTCACAGTGTTGGAGAGGAAACCTTAATGAGGAGGTAAGGGCTCAGCAAAGATACACCCAAGTGTCAAACCATAAGAAGTCTTTGAAGTTTTAGAGCCAACCCCTCCAATCAAAAAAAGCTATTCTGACAGTTAAAATACCAGGAGCATTGTGTTTATAGCCTCAAAAGGGCTGTCTTGAAAGGATGCCTCCACCTTTGACAGGGATAGATTTAGGACAAGTCTTCCTCCTCTTATCATGACTGTGAGTAATAGCAAATTCCTGCAGCACTGCCCTGCTTTTGGGACACACTTTCAGCCCTACAGATTCTGCTGGCAGAATTAGTGATGATTGTCCTCAAAGGCATGGGTTGCTGCCCAGGCATGCAGCCAATATCATCTAAAAATCTCACATTTGTGTTGCTTCACCACATCTATTATCATTTCCAAATTAACAGGTTGATAAGCCTCCTTGGTAAAAGCCCTGTTTAGCTCAGCACTGTTATTAACTTTACATATTAAGGGATTTTGTTGGTAACTGTCTAGAATAGTTCTGACTATAATAATTGTTTCAAAACATAATTTGGAGCATTTTATTTTTTGGAATATTTAAGCTGTTGGTAATTTGCATTAGAACTACATTTGTGAAATGGCTGCTCATATGTTTTAGCTACTTTATAAAAGTCATTTTGATTGCAGAAATACCTGCAGTCGAGCATGTAGATTATGATATACATTGTTAAAAGATTTGAAATAATGACATTGGTTATGTAAATAAGGGAAAATATGGGGGTATATAATGTAAAAGTAAGTAACACACTTGTAAAATATTGACAAAACCCATAAAAATCTACCCTAACTACATTTAGAAGCTGAAATGGTGGAAATCATCTTCCAATATTATATTCATCTTCCGCTATGGATCATGGTATGTAGTCTGTTAACATTCCAAATCATATTAAAGGTGCATATTTGCAAGTATGACTCATATATTTCGACTAGATTACTGAAAACTACGATAAACCTTGACTACTAGAGAGGTCAGGCAATATTTTCATAAGTTCTACTGATTTTTTAACAAGTGTATTACCTACTTCATTATGCTCATGCTATTACCTACTTCACTAGGCTCATTTTTCCTAGTATACTGCTGTCGCCTCATATGATATTGTTCAATAAATGGATTCTCTAAATCATACTACCTAAGTATTTCTGTAATCACAACAAATCATATCAAACACTCAAAACATGTATAGCCATTTCCTAAAGCTAATACTGATATGCAGATAAATTACAGATAAATATCATACTGGTAAATTTTATTACCTTTCTGTAGTTGAGAAGAATTATATGGAGCACAACTACCAAAACTGGCAACTGCCAAAGCTCCTTTCAATGCAGAGCTTTAATACTTTTATCATTTTATTTTACATTGTTACTTAGTGTTTAAGGAATGGAAAGAGTGAGAGAGAATAAGGATGCATACTAGGACTAAGAATAAGGATGCATACTAGGAATAAGAGTACATACGTAAAACAAATTTTTGATAAAAGCAATGGAACTTCTGAAAGTCTCGCCCAACTTCTTATAACTGCCAAGATTCATCTCTATTTGGTCGAAATCTACCAAATACATAAATGTACAAGGACTACACTCTGCTTGGTCGTTCACTCCATCACCTACACCCCATAAACAGCGATTCATTATTGCCCCCATCAACAGACTGCTTTAATTTTATATAGTAAGCTGCTTGGTGAGGTCAGGTGAGGCTTTCACAGTTTCTGTTGATTCTTCAAGAGTGTATTACCGATTCCTTTATTCACACGACATTTTCCCTGATCTTCATAAGTCTCATTACAATCGACTTGCTCAGTATCGTTCAGTTTAACATGTTTCGCCAAACTGTGTCTGCTCTCTAAAACTAAGCCATCACAGCCATACAGTCTGCTAAATATCCAAAGCTAAAAGCGATGCGGAGGTAAACTGGACTTTTATCCCACTTTCGCCTATCTTCACAGCAAACATGTGGCGACCTTTAAGAAGGGATACTAAAATCACTACGTAATTCTTCTGAAGTCTCTACTGTACTTATCTGCAAAATCTACGATCAGAAACACTATGAGGTCCTATTAATCATCTTTCTCGCCTCTGGGGGACGGTTTGTTTATTGTTTACATTGGTTACACCTTCTGCACCTAACTTTTAATTGCAAAGTTAACGCCATTTCTAGAGCCATAGTAAATACACATAACACCAACGATAGACTTTATCATTATTATAATGTAACACACGAAAACTACTATTGCAAAGTTACAAACACTTACGATATCTTACAGGTAAGACTTGCTAGCTAGTTGTTTACTATGTTTTGTCCAGCTACAAACTAAGGAAGTCTACCCTTGAGAATTTTTTCCTTTGTTTATAGAAAATGGTAATGGGTAACTTCTATATCTTTTAATCTGATGGAAATTATTGATTATTCAAACACCCTTGAAGTGACTCTTTAGAATTGAAATCAAATTAGACAAATAAAATGATGTCCCATGTAGAATATACTCTCAAACATTAAAGAAGGAATGACAGGGTGTTCAGGGTCCAAATAACCTCTTAATCACAACTTTTTTTGAAAAAAGGGAAAATATATAGTATGCCAAACTTTGTTCGGGTTATCCATTTAGCTGATACAGAAGCCTCTTAATTCATGCATGATAATTTTTGACAGTATTCTTACTGTTTTTTAGAGGTGAAGTACTCCCTAAGGAAAAATGAAATACCATTCACGTCTCTGTACACATTCATTAGTTGTTAATCTCTCTCTCTCTCTCTCTCTCTCTCTCTCTCTCTCTCTCTCTCTCTCTAAAATGCATACACTATACTTGGTGGGCATACTCATGCCATCTTATAAAACTTCGTGGGCCTCAATAAGCATAAGTATGACATCATTAATGGAGTTGGCTTTACTTATTTTCTTTTGTGTTGGTTGAAAGTTAATCATTACGACAATACCTCTTTTCATTTTTCTTGCGTACTCCACAGAAGAAAGATTATCTTTCAGACTATAGTGAGATTACGGTACATACTTTTGCACACCCGCCATTATCCAACGTTTCAGTCCTTTTGTCAGTACTTTTAGCAAATGCAGAACCGACAGATATCCTACGCATTATAATTTCCTCTCTTACAAATGACTCCATTTGTTAAACTTACTGGTCTGTAGTGTAGTTCACAGCAACTCTCCAATATACTTTAGAGCCGTTACGTTGATGCCACCTGTAGTCCTATAGCAAAGTTACTACAGAATGAGCCCAAACTTATTGTACACTTACACCACAAACCATAAAATCGCCTAATTCCAAATATTATTTTACAACAAACAGCCTGCATAACTTTTGGCACGTCCGGTAATCGCCCTCCCCCCCCCCCTCCCCCCTCCCCTCCTCCCTTCCTTCCATTTCAACCAATGTCACTTCTGTTTTTCTTTGAACGCAAACGTGTCTGAATGCTGACAGGTGTTAATGTGAAAAGCGGTGTTGTAGCATGAGGCTCGAGTGTTTTTTGGCAGAACAGGTGTTACGTAGTGCAGACCAGGAAGTGCGATAACCTCTCCTCATCATCCACGGATAGGTCTTTCTGGTCTTTAGCTTAGGGCATCTCTAACAACTTCCGTCACTCTACCTTTCCCTCACTTTTCCGTCCTGACAGTACTATAGCTGTCTCTCCCGTTGACAAAGCAACTCTCTGGTTCCCGTTTCTCCTCTAACTCTACCTTGGATGACTCTAACATTCTCTCACCCCCTGATGCTCCTCTTACTAATCCTATGACTCTTCCTGTAATCTCTTT
>JAYMFT010224940.1:0-11291 GCA_038088735.1 Panulirus argus | reverse complement strand
CACACACACACACACACACACACACTCTCTCTCTCTCTCTCTCTCTCTCTCTCTCTCTCTCTCTCTCTCTCTCTCTGTGGCTTCCTTTATGCCCCTCCCTTTCCTCTTGGTTATACAAGCGCTAACAGTGTTTTGGTTGGGCTGCAGAGGTGGGAGGGTTAGTGGTTGGTTATACTGAAGCTGCTGTACGTGTTTCAGGCTCTGGGCTGGTGGTGAGTTTGGCCTTCGGCTCTTGGTGAGAGAGAGAGACACACACGGGTTTGGTGGTGAAGTATCCTTCCTCTCGGCTGCCTGGTGAGCATTTCTGGTGACTCTGTTGGTAGCTGAGACGTCGACTCTTTGGTGAAGTGATCTAAACAGATGACGCCATTCAGTTAGAGAAAGAAATCGATCGATTTTAAGAGGGAAAGAAGTACTTAGCGAGGCTAAATGTAATCTTATATCAAATGTCACTGATATGCAGTCATGCAGAAAGCATTCATTAACAGTCTAATTATCTTAGATTTTATGCTCCGTACCTGGTAATGAATGAGGGTAGGTGGAGATTAACGGGAGGCAGCAGTGGAGGAGGACGCAGCAGCGAGGTAATGATGCATTATATGAGAGGGTAGATGGAGACGATAGCGAGGGAGGAAGGGAAGGTAGGAGAGGAGGAATGAATATGACTCGACAAGGCAGACGGGTAATTGGAATATGTTTAGAGAGGGAATACAAGGAGGGAGAAATATATGGACTTGGAGGAAGCTGATGAAGCGAGGAAAATATCTACGTAAAGAGAGGGAGATGAAGAGAGATGAGGGCGTGTGAGGGACATGACACAAGGAAGGAGGACCGTATAGAAAGTGAGTGACGGCTTACACAGTGGCGATGCGGCCCGTAAACACGTCCCCAGCACGAGTCTGCAGGGCCGTTTAGGTGTCGAGGTCGTTATATGTAAGGGGGCCGTTACATCTGGTGTTGGAGGGGGGGAGCGTTATGTGTCGAGGCCGTTACATCCGGGGAGCCGTTGTATATGGAGACCGTCACATGGCGAGGCCGAGTGTATTTCTGCGGGTAACGGAACCACCGCAACACCGCGGCCACAGTTGCATTTCCGGGGTTTGTTGTAGAGGGGGTAGGAGGCTGTTAGTGTCGGGTTGATGTGGGGATTGAGTGTAGTCTGGTTGAGGTGGTAGGTTATTGGGGGTGTGAGGCATATTACATGGTTGTCGTGGTGTGGGCAGCTAGCGACGTGGGTATAGGTTGGTGTGGTATTAGTGACGTGATGACGATGATGTCAGTTGATGTGGGGGTCGCTGCTTGTTGTCAGGGTTGATGTGGTATTTTGACGTGAGGACGATGAAGTCTGTTGATGCAGGGGGCGCTGACCGTTGATGTGCTCTGTACAGGAGACCATGGCCATCTTACGACCCAAGATAATAATCTTCATTTTATTCTGTTTCTGGCTTGAGTTGGAAAAGACTCCTGTTTCAGATCAAGTCATGAAGAGGAAGAGGGAGGAAGAGGAGGAGGACAAAGCTTTCCCATTGCGGCAAGGGAAGCAAGTTAACCAGACGGCCCAATGCGGTATACACACGAGCTAGCTAAGAGACAGTAGAAAGTAAGATTCTTATTCAAGAGACACAGTCAGAGACTAGAATGCTGAATGAGGTGAAGAGACTTACGTAGAGACCTGGTAGGCTGTTCAACCAGCCAAGAGACACGCCAACCAAACGACCTGACAGCTGAACAGACCACCCACATGACCTAGAGAGGCTTACAAACCATCCACTTGACGTAAACGAGACAGGCAAACAAACTAGACAGTCCAACGAGGCAAACAAACCACCCAGGCGACCCATCGAGACCGATAAACCAGCCAAAGGAACCAGCAGGGCAAACCAACTAACCAGGGTGACCCAGTGAGGCATAGAAAAAGAAAATAACCCACCCAGGTGACATAACGAGGCAGACTAACAAACGAGGCAATTCAACGAGACGGACAGACCTACCAAAATAGGCCGACGAGGCGACCGAACCACTGGAATGACTCGACGACGAAGTTGAACTAAGCAGAGGATTCAGCGAGGCGAACAGATTAAAGGACAGTTTAAGGAAACAGGAAAAAAAAGAGAGAAACCCAAATAAAGGAAACGAGGCAAAAAGTCAATAAATTCAGGGAGCCAGTGAATAGGTGGAAACACCCACTGAGGCGTGATATCCAGTCCAGCGAAGCATTTGAGCAGATCAAACGGCCCAGCTAGACGGACAAACAACTTTCCAAACGATTTCAACGAGAAGGATATTACCATCCCCCAGAGCGAGACAACCAGGCAATTAAGTCAGCCAAATACTCCACACCGTTACTTGGCTAAGTCTGGCGATCGGAAAAATGCGTAAATCGGGAGGCGAATCAGACGCGGTTGTTCGACGAAAGTAAATTGAGAATCGGCGGCATTCGGAGGATATCAGCGGCGGCGGCCGACACGGGAGGAGACCAGACCGCCCCCCCCCTCTCCCGCCAACTTCCTGGCCTGACTCATGGGCCACGTCGGAGGACCTCCTCATCCACCTCCTTCTCCAGTGGCGTCGACGGGGAAGTATTCGTATGTTTCAGGGTGTCGTTGTCAGTCGGGGATGCCTGAAGGGGCAGAGGTGGTGCCTGAAGGCGGAGAGATGTCTATGGAATATGGTGGTGGTTCAGTTTAGGTTAGAGATGGTGTCTGAGGGCGAAGTAGATGTGGTCTGTTCGGGGGGGAGAAGGCGTTGCGTAGAGGGAAATAAGGTGCTTTTGTGGCGAACAGAGGTGGTGACTGGAAGGTAGGGGTATGTCCGAAGAGTAGGAGGTGTTTAGGAGTTATCACGAGGAGGAGGAACTGTCCATAGGGGTAGTTATGAATAGGAGGAGCAGCCTAGATAGCGTACCGTTAAGGGGTCGAAACACCAGCGTGAAGGAGGAATTGTTCAGAATAGGAATCATCTAGAGATGGGAGGATGCCTAGCGGAGGAGCCCTCTTGGAAGAGGACCCACTTGATGAGGGACCTTATTCGAAGAGGATGAGCCATCGTGATTTGCGGCCATCTGAAGGAGAAGAGGTTCAGAAGAGGCATCTGAGAGGAGACTCCGTTCAGACAGTCGACATCTAGATGTGTTCTCAAGGTGAGGACTCTCATTTGATACGGAATCGTGATGAAGAGGGAATGTCTGTGGGAAGGAAGGAGCGGTGGCGGGATTGGTGTATCGGAGAGAGCCCTTTATAAGAGAAACATTCGATATTAGGAAACCGTCTAGTGAGAAGGGGGGCCGGTTAGAAGAGGGGCCGTTTAAAGAACGAACCATCTGCAAGTGGAGCCATGGAGACTGGAAAAAGGCATTTAGAAAAGGGGCCTTAAGGGAAGGGCCCGTCTTGATCATCTATATAGAGAAGGCACGTAGAAAGGGCGGCTATTATTCTTGTCGGGAGAAAGAGAGGGGAGAAAAAAAACTTCCCTCCTTTACCTAGCTCATGCATCATGTCTGAGCGTCCATTAATCGCTTCCTGACGTGCTTCGTAATTTACATTGTTGTCAGCTGTTAACAAGGAGCTGGAGAGAGAGAGAGAGAGAGAGAGAGAGAGAGAGAGAGAGAGAGAGAGAGAGAGAGAGAATCTGGAGGAACCGGATTAATATTAATGAGTTCTTCTCTCTTTTCATTCGTTTCTCTCGGTTAGTTTATGCTTAAACGTATAGTCAGTTCGCGACTTAAGGTCGGATTTGATGATGAAAATGCCAGAAACCTGTTTTGTTCTCCAGAGCAAATGAGTCTGCGATCGTGTGATATCTTGACAGTGGGAGAAGAGAATTTCATTCTTGTTTCTGCACCGTAGACGTGGATGCTGTGATGGAAGTCGGTGTTTGTTGATGAAATTTATTATAGCATAAAAGTCTGAAACATAGAAAATAAGTTGGTGCGATTAGATATTCCTGAAGAAATCTATTACATCACTGTGTGGCAGTTTACACTGCAGTTGAACGTGTGTTTTCTCCATGGGCTGTTGAGGAGTCTTGGGGCAGAAGGTGTGTCGACATCACGCGCGCGTGTGTGAGTGTGTGTGTGTGTGTGTGTGTCGACATCACCAAGGGATGTCCGAGGTGGAAGGGAAGAGACTAAAGGGTATTTGCGTGGAGGTGCCACTATAGGAGCTGACCATAGGAGGACGGAGGAGGAGGAGGAGGTCCTGGGGAAAGTTATAAAAGGTGCTGTAGATGAAAACATTCCTAGATTGGAGTGGCCGCCTGTAGTGAAGGGGAGGAAGGCAGTGTGTGTGGGCGGAGGAGAGAAAGAGGTGGCGACAAGGGAGTGGGAAAAAAAAATATGTGTGTTGGTGAGGGGATGAGTTACGTGTTGGAGAGAGAGAGAGAGAGAGAGAGAGAGAGAGGTGATTTTAGGGTATATAGGGCGTGAGTATCGGAAGAGAAGGAGGAGGTGCTTGCTTTTTACAAGATAATGGTGATGCTGATTCTAAGGTGTGAATGGTTGGAGCGAGAAAGGAACACCTTCCCCTTGAGCGAACCTCCCTGACGGTGAAGGTCGTGTGGCCTTCCTCTGCTCTTCCCCTGTTGACCCAACCCATTGGCAGCTCCTGGTGCCAGCAAGCGCCGCCGGGCTGACGGAGGAGCCAGTGTAACGCCGCAGCAAGAGTCAGGCTCGGCGCTTCAGGCAATAAAAGACGCCTTTACTCAGACTCAAGTCTCTTAACTGGTGACTTGGGGGGCGGGCGGGCACTCGAGCAAGCCAGTCACTGACTGACTGACTTAGGTGTTAAGCCCTTTAAAACTCGGGCGATGCCTGAGGAAAACCGTCTCCGGGGAGAGGTTGGGGGGGGGGGGAGGCGCCGACTCACACCACATTGACTGGCACACGTAAAGAGCGTCAGCGTCAAGTACAATAGAAAGAAAATTACGGCGAGCCGAGCATCATCTGGCAGTGGCGTGTTTGTGATGCCAACTGCCGGAGGCAGACGGCCCCGCGGGGAGGTGGGGAGCTTCGCCACGGCACCCGAGACCGTCGGCAGGTTGGTCTTAGTCCGAGGTCTGGTGGTGCCCCGCGAGTTTTGATGACACTGATGGCCGGCATTGGAGGAGGAGGAGGAGGAGGGGGTCCCCCCGCTGAACATCAGATACTGGGAGTAATGACGTAGTAATAGTGATGAGGGTGGCGGTGGTGGAGACAGGGCGGGGCGCCGGGTATTGATCTGGTCTGCTGCTGCTGCTGCTGCTGCTGCTGGAGGAGGAGGATGGCTTGGCTCGGGGGAGGGAGGCTCACACCGGCCCACGCAGCCGCCTGGGCAGGACCACCAGTCGATGCCGTCGCCGCCGCCCGCCGCCACCACTGCCACCACCACTCTCATCTGCCTGGCTGACTCCGGAGATCTTTTTTCTTTCCCTCCTCTCTCTCTCCTGCTTGGCTAGTTCTGCTGCTTCTCGACCCTGCTTGGCTAGTTCTGCTGCTTCTCAACCCCGCCTGGCTAGTTCTGCTATCCCTCTGTCCTGCCTGGCTAGTTCTAGTGCCCCTTATCTGTCTTGGCGGCTAGTTTTGCTATTCCTCTGCCTTGCCTGGCTAGTTCTGGCGGTGCCTCTCGACTCTGCATGGCTAGCTTACGATCACGACAAGTCCTGCTAAGCTAACCCATAGCGTCCCTGTCGTTGTCTCTGGCTGGCTTTGAGATGCCCCCCGTCTCGTCTTAAGCCAGTCCTGGTGTCCTCTGTGTTGTTTGCTTAGCTTTGATGCCCCTCATCCCTCGCTGGCTAGCAGCCCTTGTTGCCCCGCGGTCTTGAATGGCTAGCTCTAATGAACCCCCCCGCCCCTGCGTGGGTAATTCTCGTCGCCTCCCTCTAGTACTCCTCTAACGCTTTGGTGCCAACTCTGGCGCCATCCGTCCAGTCTTTATGCCTTTTGACGTCCGCTAGGATTTTCTGATTTGCTTAGGTACCCCCTTGCCTCCTGCCCTGCCCTACCTTGTCATGCTACCTCCTCTAACGTGGTACCCTCTTCGTGAACATATTTCTTGATTACGTGTGATCTGCGTTGGTGCCCCTTGGACCTGCCTGACTTCTCTGGCTTTTTGTGGCCTCCCCTGATTATCCGAGGACCTGCTCCGGCCGCTGTAGTGTATCTATGTCCTGGGTACCTCACTGTGGTACCCCTTTGCCCTGCTTGGCTTTTACTGTGTACCCCTCTCTCTCTCTCTCTCTCTCTCTCCCCAGCCAGCTGCAGCGCCCGTCTGTTCCTCCTGGTCTATTGTGGGGCCTCATCTGATACGTCTGGATAGCATAGTGTCCTTTCTATCTTGCCTGACTCGCGTGCTGTGCCCTCCCTGCCTCCCTCCCTCTCTCGCCTGTCCCGTGCAGTACCCTCTTTGTCATTCCTGGCTATTGCACGGCCTTCTCTGCCTCGTCTGGCTCTTGCAGTGTGCTGTCTCTCTCTCTTATCCGTGGGTCTTCCAGTGCCCCTCCCACCCCCCCTCTCTCTCTCTCTCTTCCTAATCAACTGCAGACGACCACCTGTGTCCCGCAGGGGCCAGTTGTGACACGTCTCTATTCTACAGTACGTGGCTGCTGAGGCGCCCCTCGTCCACGACAATACTCCCCCGTTCTCTTACTTCGTATTGTCTCGGTCTTCCATCCTGACTCCAGCCGTGCTCAAGAAGCCTTCCCTCCCAAAAAATACGAGACTATTTATGTCTCTCCTCGTCTGAGACTCTTAAACCCCTTTCCAATAACGTGGTTAACTACGGTTCTGCGCCTCGTGTGGATACCTCCGCACAGGGGGTTTTGAACAAGCCGTCCCTCACAGCCTTGTTCCCGGAGTTGCGTTAAGTCAAGACTCCTTCTGTATTTCTGTCAAGCGCTCAGCCCCGAGTGACCGGTGGCGTTAGCCAAGTACGTTGATGACTGGAAGTGTACAGCCAGCTACTCCTCGTAATATGCAGGTACCTCTTCTTGAGAGTAAACTGCTGAAGTTCTAATGCAGATTCAGATGGAGCGATCGTCAGTATATCCTTCACCCTCTCCATCTATGGAGGACCTCCTCCGCATCCCCTCCCCCTCCAAAAACCCCTCCATCTCTCCCCCCCCCACCCAAGGCATAGGGGAGGTAAAGAAAGGATACCCCCAGCCAAAGAGAGCCATCGAGGCGAATGTTCCCAAGCAACAGGGGAAACTGTAGCTAAACAGGCGTGGAATAAAATCCCCCCCCAGAGAGAGACCAGTGCGACGCCGGGGTTTATCATCAGGGGAAATTAGAAAATGAAGTGAAGGTTCAACCCTCCTCCATCCCCCACCCCGACCCCAGAGAGGATATGTAATAAAGGGATATTTGAAGGGGAGGAAATTGTGATAAACCGGAGGTCTTGTGAGCTGGCTAGCTAGACTTGAGCGGTAAGGCGGAACTTTTGTTTTGGTTTGAGTGGATATATCTTTTTTGGCGCGTATAGACATCTGTCTTGTAGCACCTGTTTTGGCGCGTGTAGCGCCTGATTTGGCGCATGTAGCACCCGTTTTGGCGTGTGTAACACATGTTTTGAAGCGTGTAGCACCCGTTTTGGCGCGTGTAGCACCTGTCTTGGCGCGTGTAGCACCTGTCTTGGCGCGTGTAGCACCTGTTTTGGCGTGTGTAACACCTGTTTTGACGCGTGTAGCACCTGTTTTAGTGCGTGTAGCACCTGTCTTGGCGCATGTAGCACCCGTTTTGGCGCGTGTAGCACCTGTTTTGGCGAGTGTAGCACCTGCTTTGGCGCGTGTAGCATCCATTTTGGCGCGTGTAGCATCTGCTTTGGTGTGTGAAGTATGTTTCGGTGTGTAAGACTTTGTATGTAAAACGTCTGTCGCGGTGTGTCTGGCGTCTGTCTTGGTGTGTCTGGCACCTGTCATGGCGTATCGTGATGTGCATCTGTGTCTGCACCAACAGCAGCTGTGCGGACATGTGCAGCCAATGGCCGGGAGGGCTAAGATGCCTTAGGATTCTGGCTTCGAGTTGAGAGATCTGACCAGTTCCACCCTCATGCGTGTACCGCTGGGATGTCCTGATTGTCATTTATGATTGAATGTAGATTTGATTAACTCTCTCTCTCTCTCTCTCTCTCTCTCTCTCTCTCTCTCTCTCTCTCTAGCTCTTCATTGGCTGTCAGGTAACACTTCTTATATTCAAGTAACAGTATTTTCTTTCTTCCTCACCCACACGCTGGCTGCTGGCTCTCAGTCCACAAACATACAACCTCTCCTCACACGCTAACACTTGACAGAACGTAACTCACACGACTCCTCGTTCTTCGGAGCTTTGTATTTTCCTCGTGGTGAGTGCTACGCGCAGGCCCTGTCTTTAGCCAGTATCTCGCCGTAAGTACTCGTGGGTAAGTAGTACACTGCTGTTGGTGTATTCCTCCAAATTTACATGGAGAACTTATCAGCATGGGGCTTAACTTTCAGCGTGAAGTCCTAAATAACTTAAACAGCGATAGAAAATTTATATAATGAAAACGGGAATTATACACCGCTATAGGCTCGAGTCCTGGTTGCGGCAGTCGGTCCACAGGCAACACAGCTGTTCATCCACCCCTAGAAGTTGGTCGATAAAATGGGTTCCCGGCTCGGCTAACTTAGTAAAAAGTAGCTTGGTGGTTTTCATACTCTAGACAAAAAATTATGTGTTGGCCTCGTGGTCATGTGACGAATTGGCATGGGGTTAGGAGTGCCGTGGGGCTGTGAGACCAGTAGCCAGAGGATCTAAGAGAGACCCCGTCACCCTGCGACAGATAACGCGATAGTTAATGTTGTGACTGACGGCCCAGTATCATCTGATATACCAGTAGTTAAGGGGAGACATCCCCATTAGGTCATTACACGTATGCTAATGAAATGATGATTGGTAACCCATTGATTTTGAGGTACAGCCCCCCCCCCCCCTCCACCCACCCACCCACCCACTAGATCATGACACGCGTGCTTAGTGGTTGATCCATAACCCATTAGTTTGAGATGTCTGCCCCATTTGAATACGACAGTCCAGTATCTTCTGCTGTTCCTCGCAAAATTTATATACTTCAAGGCGAAATTTTTGGGGTATATGAATTTGATTAAGGACATTCCTGCGAACATTAGTGGTGGTGTTAAACTTATTCAAGGCTTTGATTAAAGTTATACACTCTGGAGCTGAGTTTAATGTGATGTGAAACCATATCAAGAATGGTTCCTTGGACTCCCAGCGAGGGGCGTTTGTAGTCAGGATCTGTGGTGGATTGAGGAGAGATGCTCCTGTTCCCCGGGTGTCGAGGCCGACCAACGTTGAAGTTAAGAGCAAGAGACGCCAGGTTCGACCCCCACCCCCCACCCCCAGCACACGTTGTGCAAGAGATTACGTATGTAGATTAGCGTGAGTGTGAGGGAGGGAGGTCCAAACGATCCCTATTGTTAGGGACAGAGGCTGACGTTTGGGGGAACTCAGGAGGCTGTACCCAGAGTGTAGGGATGAGAGACAGGCCGCCTGCCTGCCTGGTAGAGACGTGCCCCAGGAAATAGGCAGTGCTAACCAGAACGATGGATCATCCTCAGGCAACGCAGCAGGGCGTCCAGCTCACGAATTCACCGCGGGAAAGTATGGAGTTGACGAACAACGAGTCAAGTGTTAGTGTGGGATGGAGAGACTGTGTTTGTCGACTGAATGACTGAAGCCCACGAGTGTGTGGGCGAAGCAGACAGATAAGACAGCTTCCTGGGTCAATGGTGCGACACTTGAAATCCGATGAAGTGCTGGGTCATTGCGCGGCCGTCACCATTGTGTGACTGTTCTGACTGGAACAGTGCCACGAAAGTCATCCACCTCTGCCGCTTCTATTTTGTTTTATTTTTTTACTCTAGATCAGCTGCCGTCTCACTCCCTCAGGTTATTATATTAAGAGTCTGAGCAAACACCATCATCCTGTAGGCCTCTTGCACACTTTAACCTGAAGCTTCTCCAGTTCACGAAATGTCTGGGCACCTCATTCTCTCTCTCTCTCTCTCTCTCATATGGAGGTTTCTGCGCTTCAGAGTTCCCAGTGCCATCCATATTGATTAGCACTCCCTTCCATAAAAGCATTAAACATCCATGGTAACATTAAAACAGCCTTGACGCGCTCCCACATTTTAAACAAAATACCAATCTCTGACCCTCAGATGCCCACCCCCCTTTATATGAAATTAGGTAACGGTTATGAAAGAATAAGAAAAAGGGTTTCCCCACCAAATGTGAAGAGATGTTTCCTGCCAAAACTCTGCCTTATTTATAGATACGTTTTCCCGCCAAAACGTTTTTGTCGCTGTAGTAACGGGGTCGTCCTGCCCGGCTACCCACTCCGTCCGTCAAGCCTTTAAAAGGTTAGCCCAAGCGGCACGTAGCTGTTGCTACACCGGCAGTCACTCGGTGTTGAGAAGTTGACGTCAGTTACCTTAGTAACCTCGAGTGTGTATGTTTATGAATATGCATGTACATGTTTTATTTTCTACGTTGAAAACCAGCAGAGTTATATGAAAGTGAAACTAGATATTATGCTCTGCCTTGTATACTTTATGAATTTTTCTTTTTTTTTTTTTTTCTTTCATAGTGACCGACATTTGGACGAACGAAAACTTGCTCCAATCTAAGGCCATCTCGTTCGACAGGGAAAGAAAAGGAAGAGAAATAGGATCTAGAAATTAATCATGACTCCTTCAGAGTTGAATGATGAAACGAAGAGGGAAGGCGAAAGCTGTTCGAGGGAAGGAGGTATCATAACGGTCAATCCTCGAGTGGCTCGTCTCCACACACAAAATGTCGCACAGTCCCAGTACAGAATAGATTTATAAGCCCAAGTGCATATTAGACTCCCACGTCAATGATAACGTCTTGAAAGCTAACGTAAGAAAGGATAACGCCAGGGGACGTCGTCCAAAACTGTTATCCTTGACCGTTGGCAACTGAACCAATCGGGCGCCATTTTTAACGGTGACTGGGGGGAAAAAAAGGATAAGTTAGGGAAGGTTTTAAGTTTTTCGCTTCTTGTCCAGGACGTAAATGGGGACATTAGGACTTTCAACAAGCGTACGTCGAGGGGATAACATTTTGCTGTGAAAAATAAGGTTCCAAAAGAAAGGTGTAAGGAGGCAGGGAGAGATTTATTATATTAAAAAGTGGTAGAGGGTGACATGTTCTACCGGAAAGGGAAAGAATCTACTGATCTTACATAATGTTAGTGTAAGGTAGAATAGAAATACCATATATATATATATATATATATATATATATATATATATATATA
>JAYMFT010224929.1:0-11291 GCA_038088735.1 Panulirus argus | reverse complement strand
ATGCCTCATATGTGTGTGCCTGTGTGTGTGAATTTACTCTACCATTCACTGGAGTTTGGTTCTGGTAGTTTCGTGGTAAACTGTGTTCTGGAAGCAGCATTAGTCTGATGTGTTTGCTGTCCCTGTGATTGAGTCCGTGATGGTGGTGTTTAGAGTTTGGATTTGTTCCCATGTCCCTTGTGTTGGTGAGTGCTTTTGTCTGAGCTGCTTTCTTTGCTTTATGGGGTCTGCAACGTGCGGCGGGGACGGGGAAGGGAAGTAGTTTTAAGTTATATAGCTTTCTATGGCTTTGTGATTTTTATTTGCTAGCTTGGTCGATGGTGTTGGTGGAAGTTGAAATGGCATTCTATAGGGGAAGGAATCTATCTTTTTGAAGATGAGGGTTTCTGGAGCTTTTGATTCAGTGTACTGTGTGAAAGTTGGCTGATTTGCCTTCCAGTTGTTTCCATCAGTTCTTTTGGAGTGTGTGGGTTGGATGGGTAAGGTGAAGTGCTATCTAGAATGGGCTGGTGGTCAGAGGAGGTCTTGTGTCAGGCGTTCCAGGTAGGGCCTTTTCAGCAATGCTAGTGTGCTGAAGGTAATGTACGGTGAGGTTGGAAGTCTGGTCGATTGGATGTTGAGGATGTTGAAAGAATTAATTTGGTTTACGAAATGTTCACCTCTAGGATCTTGGCTATAGATGTGGCGGCATTTAGGCTGTCTAGCTGGGGAATGTATCTGGTAATGTATCATGGCGAGTGTTGTGTGCAGTTTTATTCCTATGGATTACATTTCAAGAGTGTTGTGACTAACTGTGAGCTGTTTTGCGCACCGAGTGTGGTGTCTCTGAATGGGAGGATCTGGTGTGGAGGTGTTGCGAGACCTCCTCCTTGTCTTTCCTATCTCGTTTCTAGGGTTCTGTCGGTATAGAGGGGAAGGAAGGTATATCTGGGGGTAAGTCTGGTTTCTTGGATGAGGTGCAGTTTGTGTTCTGGAGTCGGTTGAGTGATTCTGTGTGTTTCTTTGTGGTGCCATTGGTGTATAGATGTGAAATGTTCGGTTTCTGAAGTTCTGTTTCCGCTGGGTGGGTATTTGCAGTTTGTGCCAGTGTTTGATACGTGTCTGTGAAGGGAGTATGATGGCTTCGATGGGTATGGCCAGAGCTCTGAGTAATCAGTTATGAACCAAGCCACCAACATTGTTTCTATAAACACGAACATACTCATGAAGCACTCCTCAAAAGTTTGCCACAGACTGATCTCACCCTAGACAGGACAACCTTGGAAGAACCTCACCAAATCCAATCTGAAGTGATATGACTGACTCACGAAGTACTCCAGATGACGCTCACGAACTCATTAAAACCCTAACGAACTCTCAGAAGCCAAGTCCTGACAAGATATCAGAGTTTCACACGAAACACTTCAGGCCAATTGCATTCCATGCACTCTGAGCCATCATCGACCACTCCCGGTTTACAGAACCAAATCCTTAACATCTGGACACTTTCCAGCATAGTACCTATCTAGTAACCCTCCAAGATACCCGCCTCCCCTTTTCCTCGTATGCTGTTGCTATTAACAATATCAAAACCTCTCGAAAACCTGATCTGCATCACAGTTAATCAAAATAAGCCAATGCCCTGCCACCACAATTAGACAAACCTCACAACGCATGTCCTCTTATGGCTTCAGTCAAAGCTACACCTCCCACCAGCACCGTTTTTAATGCGGATAGAAGAGATTTTAACTCGTCTCCCAACACATCATTGTACAAAAGACTCTTTCCATCACCCTTGGGGAAACAAAATAATGACAAAAAGATGGTAAGCCAACTTCGTGACTGAACGCTAGGGCAGAACCATACACAAAAACTTCACCTCCAAAATCCTCGTGTTTTGACAAAGGAATCCCCCCAGAGAGCAATTCTTTGTCCAGCCCCTTCCTTCAATCTTTTCCTAAGTGCCCTTCCATCAGTGGGTAAACCCTCCTATATACAGGGGACCTCAGAATCACATCAGAACACCAGGACAACAAACATGCAACACCACATCATACAGTTGGAACACAGGCCCACTCAAAACATAATGTCTATGTCCCCAGAGAAATCCTCTGTCGCACTCATGACCCCTGACAGACATGAATTCAACCATTCACACCTCACCCCAGACACTCTGATTGGTCAGTCACTCCTGTTCGTCAAAGATCCACGTGACTTTTCACTCCCCACACAACATACATCAACACGAAGAATATGAACGATTTCAAAACAATTACCAGCAACAGTGTTGTGCAGGAGAAAGACATTCCTCATCATCCTCTACAATTTACTGCTCCGTTCTATACTACGCATCACCAGCTTGGTCACCCACCCTGCAAAAGCTGCAAAACATAAAGTACAAGACTCTGAACATACACCGGCTCTCTGGCAACCAACATCATACAGCACCTGTACAGTGAAACATAGATACCTTCTCTGCAATCTCGCCTCAATATTCTCTATACTCAGTGTTTTATGCAGTAAAACTAGATCCCACTCACATAAAACACCTCATAACTCATTATCAAACCCAAAGTATATACAAATAGCTTACCCTTACATCACACTTCAGCAACCTACGTATACATATAGAATTCCCCCTCACCCAGCAAACACAACAATAACAAAACATAAAATTACCGTGATGGTTCGACATTATAAAAATCTGCGTTCCCAACCCACTACTGAACTCTACTCCACCACACATATACCTTTCTGAAACGACATTCCCCAGGTATGTTCGAGTTATGCATTCTCTTTGGCATTCTGGACTCCACGCATCTGTTCATCATGACATACGCTTATTCAATGCATCAAAAGAGCCCCTCGTATCCCAGATGCGATTTGCAGTCTAAAAACACTAATCATTGCCTCTCAGTGATCCTGGACTCACCCCAAGGACACATACACACACGTCACCTCACATTTTGAACTTTACTCCTGTCCTCTAGTTGTGGTCAGCCAGCCAGCCTCCTGAGTCATGCAGGAACCACATAGTGAACGATCCTGTGACAGGAAGGTCAGGTTGGGGTAACGTAAGGCATCACAGTAGGGCAATAGCAGTGATGCAATTATCACTGCAAGATAAGCCGCCTAGAACCATAAACGAATTCTAGCCCAGACCTGAAATTTCCGGATTAGGAGCGGCCGGCCAGTCTCGCCGCTAACTAATGAACATGAAGACGGAGGCGGCCAGAGAAGCCCGGATCAATGGGAAAGTACAGTTGCGCCCGCCCAGAATTCCCTGGACTCGCTTGGCAACGTTTTGACGTCAGCCCAAACGTTTGCTCGTTTAAGCAGCGTCGTTGTGTGTCCGTAAACGTTGCACGTGTGTAGGGAAACTGACTGGATGATGCTCACTGAATGCGGTTCTTCAGTATCTATAGGGCGTTAAAAAAAATGCAAAAGATGAGAAAAAAAATTGACGTGTGACGTAGACTAATAGAGTTTAGCGCGAGGAGAAACGCAAGCAAAACAGGGTCTTTTGTCTTCACGTAATAGAGATTAGTTTTTGTAGAAACACTGGAAGCAAGCAAAACAATGTCTTTGGTCTTTGTGTAACAGCATATAGGAAGCCTAGTCTAATGGTCTCGTATATCCTTCTTCGGCTAAGGTATTGCCTTATCATTTTCCTTTCCAGAAACTACGGCCATCCGTAACATCGAGGACTTGATGTTGTTTGACTTGCGGAAGACGTGGCAGGGAAGGTTGTGTTGTCTCGTAGGGGCAGGGTGTGTTCTGAGGCAGGGGAGGATATGTTGTGTGGCAGGGAAGGGTGTGTTGGTTGGAAGGGAGAGGGTGTGTGGTGTAGCAAGGATGGGTGTGTTGTGTGGCAGGGGGGAAGATTGTATTGTGTGGCAGGGAAGATTGTGTTGTGTGGCAGGGAGAGTGTGTTGAGCGTTGTTAAAACCACCAAAATCGCCCGGCCAATTTGTCAACCTCTAGTAACAGTGTTGCATATTTGTTTTCACCGACACTAAAAGTTTTCTCTCTACAAAGATTACTTTCCCTAAACGCCGTCCGTAATGCCGTTGATAACGGCTGACCCCAGAAACACTGACGCATTCAGTTGAAATTCATGGGAGCCTACTTAAAGCCCACTTCGCCCTAGCATAGCAAAATTCTATAAAACATCATTTTTAACATATATCGGCAGTACTGCCGGGTCCTGTGAAATCCACATGAAATAAAGGAATTTTAAGATAATCATCTTGATAGGGTTTTGAAAGAATCTATTTGCTCTCATGATTTCGCAAACAATAATGGACTGCATTATGCGTGACGGTCAAGTGACGCTGACCGATACACCACAGAGATCAGCAGGATTACGATAAGATATTACGTGTATGTAATGTCTCCCCTGAGGTATCGTAGTCTCTCCCCCAAGGTATCGTAATCTACTCCCTGAGGTATCGTATACAACTCTGTGTCGACGTGAGTAATGCAAACAACGATTAAGGTCAGAATCAAACAAAATGTTCCTCCCAAAGAGAATTCCACGTACCATCATCATTTTCATTGTTGTTCAGCCGTTTGCTGCAACAGTCCACAAAATGGTTGAGTAGTTGGTTCAACAAATCATGAATTGCTTAACGTTACCCATGTGATCAACGTCTGTCATGGACGGTGCAAGAGAGATGTGTTGACGAGTGAATATGACGGTTTGGAGGGAGTGGGTAGCGCCTCTCAGTTGCACAACTGCGCCTGAAGCCAAGTAATTAGCTCACCACAGAAGCTTTTTATGGTAATATTAAAGCTTAGTATCTTGATAGATTTCCAGATGGATGGATGTAGAGTGTTCAGTACCCCGGAGATAAGCGCTATAGTCATGTTGAGGTCGGTATTTACCGACAGTGATGCTGTGGATTTGCAGTAAAAGTTTGTTGAATCCGGCAATGTCAAACGGAGTGTAGGGTCAGGGAAAGCACATCATACGAGGCTGTTAGTTACCAGTACCATGAAACTGGCTGTTACAAAACACAAATATTTTTAGTTCATATCGGCTTAACTGGAAATTGGGAGGGATTGTGTTTTCATAAAGACTATAAAAGAAAGTTTGAAAATTTGTCCGACTGTTTCAAAAGTTTGCCTCCAGGACTCATTTGTAGCGTCTTAAAACGAAAGTATTTAGTGAAATGCTACTTTTTGTCATTCATACCTACAGGTATGACATGGAAAGCACCGGCTTTTCGTGTGGGAAATAATTAAGATCACTTTCCGCTTTGACGTCTCGCCGAATATAGTAAATTAAAAGTCATTACCTTGACATAATCTGATGCGTTTATTCAATCACCTACAGTTATACGGCTTGGAAGATCTTTTGCTCATGGTCATACGATATCTCCTTCAGTTTATTTTCACACCTTTTTTTAGCAGTAGTTGTGTCCGTCTCTAACGTGAAAATAACCGTGAGTTATCCAAATAATTTAGTTTTAGCTGTCCCCCAGAGTCCCCGCAGTTTGAGACAAATTAATTCTAGATCTGTACAGACTTTGTTCACGCTCATAGTTTCTTAATGACGGCATCAGTTTTTCTGCTCTTTTTTGTATTCATTCAAGCTTATTCTAAATATGATCAAACGAGGACTTTGTAAAGAGTAGATACTGTGTTTTGTTATTTAGTTTCAGTTTCTAGTTGTGAAACCTAATACCGTCTGATTCATCATATCAATTTAGCTTTTGTTTTTTCGTATCTATTCCTCATTTACGTTTAGTAATGACATAATGAACATTACATATTTGTGTTTAATATATGCTACCAAAAACAGTTACTTTGCAATTATCTGCTGTGAAGTCCTTTCATGTCTCTGCTCGCTCCATCAGTGCTTCTAAATAGGATTTATTATGACAGGGTCTCAGGACCGCTTCTCCAAGGGGCTCCTGTAGCTTCAGGGCTGCGCTACAATCAGTTGCAGGGGAAGGGATATACTCCTTTGGAGTGAGAAGTTCTTCGTCGAGACTGTACTCCGAGGATACAGCTTTACCGAGGGTGACTTTTCACTCGCTGGGTAACCACAAGCAGGCGGAGTCCGGTAGCGCCTCTAAATCTGTTTGAATAGTTGGACAGGCTTGCCATGTTGGAGCATCATTTCCTAATTTCTAGTCTTGATTCCATCTTGTCTGTGGTACTTTACAGAAAACTTTTTTGGGAAGTCTTGGATACAGAAAATCGTACAGGATTGGGTTATAAGGAAGGAGGAGCGAGAAGGAAGAGAGGACGATGGGGAAGGAGGAGTCAGTAGGGAGGGAGGAGCTGTAAGGAAGGAGTTTACGAGAGGTTGGAGGGAGGAGAAGAACGACGAGTAAGTAGCTTGTCCTATAGTGTGTGATGCTTAGCAGGAGTGGCCGGTGGAGGTGAGAGATGCGGTCTGTGGTTGCGGGAGATGCGGCCAGCGGTGGCGGCGGCTGCGGCCGGTGGTGGCGGCGGCTGCGGCCGGTGGTGGCGGCGGCTGCGGCCGGCGGTGGCGGCGGCTGCGGTCAGTGGCGGAGCGGTTGCTTACCCAAGGCTCTTGCTGTAAGAGGGAGGGAATGGCGCCGTCTGTTGATCCTTTGAACAAACTCTTCAGGAGCCGCGCGTCGCCTGCCTTTGTGTGTGTGTGTGTGTGTGTGTTATTACCTACCGCCGCTTGAGAGGAGGAAGCGCTACACTTGGTGGGGTTTCGCCTTGTCTCATTTTTTTTTTTTTTTTGTCGTCTGAGGGTTTTGAATATTCAGTGGATGTCGTACTCGCTCCCTCTGCGCCGAATCTCACACGTCCGGAGCTCTGTTGGTGAGGGAGATCCTGCCACCTCCACGTCCTGCCCAATAACACCTCTCTTGCTTAGCGTCCAGCTGTGCCCTCGCGTCTCCACACTGGCGTCTAACATTTCCAGAGAACTGCTCTGATGTGATGTCCACGCGGCCTCTTTTACCATATCCTTTGACCCTACCCTTGTCTCCAAGGTCTCCTTAGTCTTCTAGGTCTCCTAGGTCCCCTTGGTCTCCTATGTGTCTCGTAGGATCCCTTGGTCTCCTAGGTCCCCATTGGTCTCTTAGGTACTCTTGGTCTTCTTCGTCCTCTAGGTCCCCTTGGTCTCCTAGGTCCCCTTGGTCTCCTAGGTCCCCTTTGGTCTCTTAGGTCCCCTTGGTCCCCTAGGTCTCCTTGATCTCCTAGGTCCCCTTGATCTCCTAGGTCCACTTGGTCTCCTTCGTTTTCTAGGTCCCATTTTTCTCTTAGGTCCAATTGGTCTCCTTGTTCTCCTAGGTCCCCTTGATCTTCTAGGTCTCCCTTGGTCTCTTAGGTCTCCGAGGTCCTCCCTAGCTCTCCTTGATCTCTTAGGTCCCCTTGGTCTCCTATGCCTTTTTCGCGGTACGATGATTGTGTATAATTTCCTCCTACAGGATGCTCACCACCTGGCCTGTTTAAGCTCCCTTTGCTGTCATCACGATCTCATTTTCCAGGGTTAAACTATCACTATGGTCAGCCAGCAGCACCATACCTTTGGCTCTCTACGGTATCGTGCAATTTTGCATTGATTCGCACTTTTACTCGATTTTCGCATCACCAAACTCGTGCAGTTATGAATGAACCACGTTTGACACATTTTGTACATAGGCCATAAATGGCAGTGGTCCTATGGCTAAGCCTTGTGGGATCCCACCATCGCCCTGCTTGAGGAACCTCCTCCTGAAATGCGATCTCTATTCCCTCCCATTTAGGTATCCGTCGTGCATTTTGCCAGCCCTCCTCTGACCCCAGCTTGGACGTCAAAGCCTCGCCTCATAGTCATCAGAGTGGTGCAGTATCAAAGACCTGCTGTTGGTCTATTGATACAAGACTCACTCGCCCTTTCCCTCTTTGCTAAGATGTTACTTCGCAATTTCACTGAAATCCGGTGGCTTCTGTGTCCATGTTGTCTGGCATCTAAGAAGCTTATGACAATCAGGAACTTCTCTCTGTCTGCTTCCTGATTATCTTGAATCGTATCCTCCCGATCATGCTGCTTCCTCTAGCTTTTCTGAATGTTTGTGCTGTTTATGCTGTGCTCATCTGTGAACCACGGTGGGTAGAGAGTCTTGCCTGAATTACCCCTTTCCTTGTCTTCTCCTTGACATCCATCGTCTGTGGCCCAGTTGGGCTAGTTCAGAGCACTCGCTGCTCATTAGATTTTTTTTCACTCATGTTGCGAGATCAATGTCGACTCTTTCGCTGCCTCACTGCAGCCATTCTGGATCTTACTTTTCTCTCGTTTTATATTGCAAGATATAAAGACTGGCCCTGCGGTTTGATGGGGTCTTTGTAATTCGGCTGAGTGAAGGGCTGTAGTCACAACCTGCACTCCAGACGGGTCGGCGTGTGTTTGACAGTGTTGACACAGGTTTAACGGCGTTTGCCAGCACAACTCTGACGATGGTGTGTTTGTGTGTGTGTGTGTGTGTGTATGTCTTCCTGTCAATATGTTTGCTGCAAATATGCAGGTAGGAATGTGTGGTGCCCGTGTGCAGTATTTTGTATATATGTCTTGCAAGTATATGTGTATATCCCTGGGGAGTGGGAAGAAGGTAAACTGCCCCACGTATCTCCTGCGTGTTATAGAAGGGGACTAGGACAGGCGGGAGCGGGGAGGCTGGAAATCCTGCCCTCCTGTATTATTACTTCCCAAAAAATGTCATAGGGGGAAGGAGCCAAGCCAAGGATAACTCGTCTGTTCCAGATACTACCCCGCTAAAGCAGGAGACGTCGAAGAGATGTGAATGAAACTGGTGACCCAACTCGACCTTTTCGTCGCTGCTCAGGATATCGATTTAGATACAGAGAGGATTAGCCAACAGAAATAGTAGTAGTTTCGGAAGGAATGTGGTGTGTGTGTGTGTGTGACCACATGAACCGACACACTGTTCGAAGCAGCTGGATATGAAGCACCTCGGAAGGCCACCCGATCCCCAGTAGCAAGAAGCAAGTCGCCCCTGAGCTAAACTGGTTAACATACATTTCCCGAACGGGAATAGAAAGCTGACCTCACACGGGGGTGGTTTCCTGAGCGGCGTCACCACCACCGCGTCACATCACCAGGCAAACCAAGCTGTCTCCACGCGCGTCAAGCGTTGTCATGCATCGGGGCCCTCATGAAGCGAGGCATGGACAGGATTCTATGGCCCTCGTCCAATGAATAAGCAACGCGGTCTGCATCAGGATGCGTTAGTAGTGCCCCGAGAGCTTGGCGTCGGTATAGGAAAATACCCCGGAGCGTTGCGAATGAGGGAGGAACCAGCAGTTAATTTGGACCTCGCCTGGCGATAGATAATGCGATGAGGTGGAAGGTTTAGCGCCTCCGGGAAGGGAATGACCCATGGAGGAGAGATGGGTGCGGGCAGATGGTTCCTTCATAAGCGGCTGCTGCCGATGGTATCCTAAAATATATGAGGTAGTTCGTTGACGACTGTCTCAAAAAGGAACAGTAATTTATGTACACCTTGTTGCACGTTTTTGATGAACAGAATCACTGTATTATGTCTTGGGATTGTGAATGACGACTTACTGATAGTGTAAAGAAATTCCTCAAGCTTGATGTCGTGGTGGCGTCCTTAGAGGGGCGTCATTATACTTACCATTCGTAAACAGTTCTGGATCCGGTCTGGTGGTCGTTGCTCCTGAAGATAGGCAGCTGTTGTCGAGTCGTTGTGCCTGTAACGACGTGGTCTGGGTCGTCCTATAGGCTCTGAATGTATATATAATGGCATTACCGCCAAGCGTGGACATATTTACACGTATTTTTATTAACATTTCTTCATTTCTCACTCTCAAATTATTTTGCATTCACCGTGATGCCGCTCATGCTTTACCAATGATCGTTAAAGATGAATTTTATGAGCTTAAGGGAAATGAGAACGTAGAATTTTTGTACGTCTGGCTCACACTCTCTTGTCTTTCATTCCAGATGGTCAAGTTTAAGGTCTGATTTTGACCTTACACGTCTCGGCTTCTGTAAATATAGAGAGGTTAATAGCCTATTGGTACTGAGAAAGAACTAACTCGTTGCCTGTAAGTAGCTAGGGACGTGATGCTTTAGGCTACAGGAAGTTCTGATGAAGTGGAATCCACAAGAGGTCCCGCGTGTGCGACGGAAGGCAATAGGAAATAGACCTATGTTGGTTACCCCCACAAACGTGTGAGGGAGTAAAGAAAACGGACACGTGCGGAACGCGTTATAGTGAAATGTTTAGCTGCCGAACCGTAGAGTTTCTTCGCTCAACTGCTTCTAATTGCGAACCACGTCACAGACGGCGTAACAGGACCGACTACGCAATACGCATACACCGGAAATGGAGGGGAGGTTCAGTGGGAGAGAAAGATCCACAGCCAGACACAGCGTACATAGAAAGTTAAACAGGGTTCCGCAGGTGCTGGTAAGACTTGGATCTTGCAGGAATTAAGGTTTCATGAAGAATAGACGAAAGGACACGAATTCCACATCCTAGCTGTTCGAGGGAAGAAGTAGGCATCATTACGGCTAATCCTCGAGTATCCGTACTCTTCACATAAACTGCGGGAAGCAGCAGCCAAACGCGTGCAACGAGTCCAAACCTTAGGGTTAGAGACACATGCAGACAACTCACGAGAACAATGGCCAAAGTAATACCTGTAGAATAGAGAGAGAGCAGCAACAGTGCGGCCTACGGAAAGGGAAGGTTGAAGAGAGGTGATGCAAGGAGAATTAATGAGACGGAAAGCTTTTGATTCCACTCTAATTGACAGAGAGCTGGAGGATGATGAGCCACCCCAGATGTGTGAGCAGTGTTCCAAACGCGGGCGGATAACACTCCTGTAGACATAAACTGCTCACAGGAGAAGTGATCACGGCTCCTGCACATCACTCTCATCTTTTGGAAAGCTGGCTTTGTGATGCTGATCATGTGGGGGTTTCTGGTACAGAGTGGAGATATGGTTATGCCCAGCGTGTTTATGTTATGACAGCGTTGAATTACTGTGTTTTGACACTGGACAGAGGTTTGAAAGAGATGTTTAGTTATGCGTAGCTCAGATGGCAGATTATTAGTCTCAGTGAAAACTTGAAGTCAAAGACTCAAATTCTCATTTTACGAGAACGTGTCCAAAGGAGATAAACATATTTGCAACAGAGATCGTATGAGAGATGATGAAGATTATACTATATACGGTTCGGGTTAACGACGACTAGAATCACACCAAGAACACAATTAATCCTATGTATATTATATATATATATATATATATATATATATATATATATATATATATATATATATATATATATA
>JAYMFT010224918.1:0-11291 GCA_038088735.1 Panulirus argus | reverse complement strand
ATATATATATATATATATATATATATATATATAGCGTTAATGGGATGGCCTTGATTAGGGCCGTAGCTGCCCGTGCCATCTCAGCTAACATAATAAAAAAAAATCGCTTTAAACTTCCTCCTTTCGCAAACTCTTCCAAACTCAGACACAACTTCTGCAGTTTCTCATTCGAATCTGCCACCAAATGCTGTGCCATTAGCAAACAAATGACACTTCCCAGGCCTTATTAACCCTTACAGATTACTTACCCATCTCTATCTCAATGACCCTTGCATTTATCTCCCTCACCACCCCACCCATAAGTAAATGCAAGTCATGGTGACATCACACACATTCTAATGATGAAAAATGTCACCTAGCAAATTTGAAAACACCTGTGACATTCCAGAGTGTGTAAGAGTTCTACTGATAATCAATGGAGACACCCAGAGGGGCATGTCCATATTGAGTACCTCAAGACTGCCATCTACAGAATCCCATGTAAATGGGATAAGGGTTTAATGGAAAGGAGAAAGACAATGCCTGCTTGTTTATATGTGATACATCAAAGGCTTGCCACAATGTTCATGTATGGGACGAAAACATGTGGAGCTCGACCAGTGTCAGGATTAATGGACTGTTTTGCTAATGGGGCATAAAGGAGGATTACCAACGATAAGAAATGATGAGATAGTCAATAGGACTAGAACAAAATGCTTATGAAGAAAGTACAAAAGGCAGATGAGAGGGAGAATTTAACAAAAGGAGAGGCAAAAATGGACAGGCCCATAATGCACAGGCCTTCCACATTCTCATATTCACTATAATCTTATGACTTACATGGTACCCTTATACCATTTTGCTCCCTCAGTTTTCCTTACCTGATGTGGGTTCCCTGAATTATGTAAACTTCTGAAAAACTTTACTTTCAATAAAGGGAAAGAAGCACAAACACTTCACTTGAGTGATTACCCTACCACACAAGTGAAATTTTTAGTAATTTTTATATATAAAGTTGAGTTACTGAAATGCAATGTTAAGAGATGTACCAAGACCAAAGAAATCAGAGAAGTCTCAAAAGCCAACATTCTTTAAGTAAAGAAATGGTAATCTGTGCACAGGAATTTTGAACTTAAAAGATGTCAAAAGACAGAAAAAAAACAATGAAACTTACCGATTGTTAAATGGACAACTCTGCAAATGGTTAGCCATGTGAGCTGTATCCCTAAAACCCCAGTGGTTAACATGTTCAAATGCTTTGCTGAAGAAACGGCGCTGTAACAAAGAAAGTGGTACTGAATTAACAAATTGAATATAACATCTTGACAAAGATTTTTTACTAATACAAGTCTGTAACTTTAACTATTGCCTTAGTTACCTTTACTGAAGTACACTGACCACCAACAAAAATTCCTTGAAACTTACCACACATTAACAAATGTAACCAATTTCCTTTATAACTCTCTTACTTAACCACATTCCTATGGACTATAATTCTCTCTTATCTACACAAAGAGAAAAAAGGGAATTATCTGTAAAATATCTGAATGTCTATCAACAAAGTTAAGGAAGCAAAAGAAAAAAAAAAAAAAGAAGGATTGAAAGACACATGCATTCATTCTTTCCTAAAGACCACATGGTAGCAATGAAGGAAATATAAGGCAAAGGATTGGGCTGAGCCCTTCTTACAAATGACACCTTTAATTTTCAAGAAATGATAGACAACTGTCCTATATGGCAAGAGAGTTGCAACATAATGGAGCTTTATCAACACTAAGTCAATTGCTAATGAGTGACTTTCGTTGCCTGCATTAAAAGTAAAAATTACACATTTAGTTTATACTGGTTCTATTCTCAAATACTTAAAAAATGGATATAACTTTCAATGTTATCCTAAATTTCCTCTTAGATTTTCAACCCTCACTAACCAACTATTCTATAACAGTGGCCTAAAACTCGACCCTAGTCTATCCACAAACCAGTTAACAATCTCCAATTATAATCACATAAATTTTGGAGACACAGACATGTGAGGAAGTTCTTCCTCAGCTTTTTTTTATTGACTTTTTTCACCCTACTATGAATGAATATGCATCTTTGTCTGGTTTATCTAAAATTTGGTGTATTATGTCACTGAATTAATTTACATGACGTGATGATGTCATTACCAAGGTTGCTGATCAGTCAGTGAGCAGAACAGGGCTGAGAAGATGACTGCTGTCATCAAACAAGTGGTTAGCACAGGAATAGGAGGCATTTACCTCACCAAATGCTGTTATAACAGCACTTCCAAATTCCAACTCTGAACCATAATACAAAATGATGACCTTTTAATCTACACAGAAGTATGTGCCCAAAATCCGAATTAAGTCAAATCATGTAAGTTTCTTGTAGGGCAAATCTTGAGATATTTACGTAAAAGCGAAGCCATATTAACATGTCCTTTCTGTCGATCAGAAAGTATTTCAAGACACTTTAAAAATCTCATTACTGCATAATAATCAACATGAAGGGCTTAAAGTACTAAGAAGTTATGGTGCACTGTGATTTATATTCTTAACATGCTGGAGGTGCACAATTTTCCCTAGTTTATGCTGAGTTAATCACAATTCCATCTACCTATAGAGCTCTTTTCATAAAAATATCTATCTACAAGTGATACTAGACTACAAACATGAGTGCAGACTTACCTTTTTGCCTTGCCTCCATCTTACTTGTCCATTCTCAATATATCGAACCCACTCTAATATGACAAGGCCTCTTTCATTTAATAATGAGAGACAAATATCTCTCATTAATCGACATGTTAATGAAAGATTGTTGAGGCTGAAATAAAGTTAAAAGTAGTTATAAGAACATTATGAAACTTTTACAAAGATATGATGTTTCAAATAATGTTTAGTCTATTTCCTGGACATTTCATTTACTTCCTATTGTTGTTCCAAACAGAATCTTGCCTACTATGCTGCAGGTGCCAAAGGATTATTCAATGGAGATTATAGAAAACAATTAAGGTATAAATATTGATGTAAACACAATATGCACCCTGGCTATCTTTTGAATTTCTAGCTAATCATCTCATCTCTTTTCCACTATAATATACTGAACCTGACAGTGTGAAATCAACAATGTAAAATGCTTTCTTTTTTTTGTGTACAGTATGCCTATAAAATACATAGTCTTTTTTCTACATTCAGTTCTTTACATGGTAATATATGTAATCAACTAAATCCTTAAAGTAACTAAAGGGAAAAACTTATACAAACACACCAGTGGATCTTCATATGATTGATACTGAGACCAAACTATATATCACTGACAGCAAATACAGAAACTTTTGTCTGGAAAAAAAAAAAAAAATAAATAAAAGGGTAAAAACTTATTAGAGCAAACTAAAACTACCAAATCTGTGAAAAACCCATCAAAGAAAATCACATGATTTTTCTTAATATGCAATGTCACTTTAAGGCTCATTACAAATACAGAAGCCCATTTTAGGGCTTTACTGTTATGTCCAAACATAAGTAAGGACTTGAAATTCAATACTATTCAGCCATTCCACACAAAGTGAAGATAGGCATAATATGCTATCAAACTCTGATATGCCTATGACAAGCACAGTACTTATGTCGAGATGAGATGGACTCAATAAGTCTTCATGGAATTTATTTGAAAATTAGGCACATAGGCAGCTCTGCAATACTTGAGATAAACCCTCCAACAGGATGGAAAGCAGATTTAGCCAAAGCCCTCAACCTTGACTAAGACCAAAAGATCTTAACCTCTCAACTGCAGAAGTCTCAGGCCGCCAGATGACCTCTTGCTCCATGACCTCCTGCTCTGACTTAAAAGGTTTACTTCATATCCATTACAGAAAGAGAAAGTCTTGAAAAGTACTGGCAACACGTGTGAATGCTGGGGATCCCCTGGTTTACAACAAACCCTAAGCATTTCATTTCAGGAAGAAAGTTTATCAAACCAGGTAAAAAAAAAAAAAAAAAAAAAAAAAAAAAAAAAAAAAATATATATATATATATATTCACTAATATTCAGTTACTTTTCTTTAGTATTCTGCCTGTTAGCAGGTCCAGTTTCACTGAGTAATCTCGATCCATTAAGTTACAACAGCTGAAAAATGAAGCATTTACCAAACATCTTCATCACTGAAGACCAATCTAACTATGGCATAGTCTTGAAAAGGTCATCTACTGACAGTCCCATCCACAACTGCTGCTGTTCAGTGGCTTCACTTTATCCCTGGCAATGGGAGCTGGCAAGTGCAGCACCTTGCCAAAGGAATTTACCCACAGTAAACCAAGACTATGCAAGACAGGGGTGACTTAACAAAAAGATACTAAAAAATAAACACCATCACAATAGAAGCACTGTACAACAACACTATAACCCATAAGGAAAGCATGGATTTCCTCTCCTGATTAACAATAAACCTCTGACTTGAGCATTTAAAGATCAGTCTTGGATATCAGCAGGGATGTGGTAGCTACTGCAATGCTTCAACAGACACATTTCCTTTTGAAGTAAATAATTAGCAGTGTTCTTTGAGCCTCATGTCCTTTCTCTATCATAAGCATGGTTCATTTTTTTTTTCATACTTATTAATCCATAAAGCCTTTCTGAATATATGAACAAACAGCAATTTTATCAAACTGGTTTACATAAAAAGCAATGATAAAAATATTTTACAAGGTGATCAAAATAGGAAACAATACCAAAAATTACGATAACTCACCTGAAGCCATCTAAATAACTGGCAATGGTTTGTAGTACCTCAATGGGTAAATATGTCAGGTTAATGCTGGATGCATAATACTGCCCAGCTACTTCACGGCTGCCCATTCTACGGTTTTCTGGGATAGCTTTCAAAGCTTTCTGCAGTGGTGTGAGGGGCATCTGACTGAATGCACTGGTAACATTGTCAACACTTGAGTGTGATCCTGGGAGACCATCTGGTAATAAATGTGACCATGTGAAAGGCTATTTCTGAGTATCACCTGTATCAATTAATGTTAATAGGCCCTCATTTGGGTATGGTTGGATTTCAAGGTCAGGAAGAAGTGCCTATATGTTGGGCATCTGAAAAGAGAGATAGAGAAGGGGGGAGGGGGATGTCCATTCAGCATTTACGCTTTCAAATGAGAAAATAAGGCATAAACACAATTAGGAAGTCAATATTACAGTGCAGGTACATCCAAATACCCTGAAGGTTTATAAGAATTCCAGAGCTCAGTTACATGGATTAAAAAAAAAAGTTGAAAAGCAGAATCTCTTAAAAAAAAAAAGAGGGCAATATAAAATAAAGTTTTCCAGGGTCAAAACAGGGTTCTTTTTGTAGCATTAAATGTTCAACAGGCACCCTATAATAAAGAGGAATAGCAAAGATAAAGAGGAGGATGACCACAACAAGATGGAGCCAAAATTGGCTAAAAAAAAATCCCTTGGCGACAATGGCAACAAATACAAAATATCACAGTTCAAAAAAGAGTAGAACACAACATAATTAACATGAAGGAAGTGGATGTTCTAAACTATACACTACTGTAGAGCCCATATTTCTGTTACAGGATTTTTCTAAATACAGTACCCTGTGTAATTTACAAACCTACAAATGTTAACCAGAGATTTCCTGTATCTTCTTACTAGAAGCCTAAGCTTGGTCAAGTATAATTTAGGATTCTTAACCATAACATCTCGAAACCTAAAAATGTAAGTGGTCATTCAAAACTCCTGCATCCTGAGAAGACTGAACATGAGGTTCAGGTACCTTTAAACTAATACCAAATTCAGCTACACAGAGAAAATGAACCACAGTATTCAAATCTGAGTCAGAAAACCCAAAGCATTAAAAATTAAATGACAACTCCTTTTCCACTTATTGCATTCTGTGGATGAACAAAGGCGTCTGCACTAAGAGAACCTAGAGCACCTCAGACAGCTCAAATAAAAGCACTAAGCTGGTAATACTCTGTAATCTCACCAACATAATCATGAGAATCCACCTGCTGTCTGCAGGTCAAACGACAGGAAACTGTAACTCTGGAGTCTTTGATAAACCCATAACTAATTGGCATCAGAACAATGCACCTGCACTTCACTAGTTGACTTTTTTCATCAATACCCTGTTTGAAAAATCTGTTTATTCAAATAACATATCTTACTGACCCTGAAATCCAGCCTCAATTAGACAGAGATACTTTGGAGACAATTGTGAAACAGAATAAAGACTGAATAGATAAATGAATTCAAAAAGTAAACTTAACATATCTTGCTAAGATTATTAAAAAGACATAAGATTTTCATAATACATAGTAATGCACAAAAAAGAAAAAATATTCAAAAAGGAAGGTAAAATACTTCAGTATTTCAAGTACAACATAGAACATATCTATCAACCAACTTACCACAAGCTGAATGTTCATGGTTGAGTTTTGGCTGAATTCCAAAAGCATTAAGACTGTGGCAATATACCACATTACCATCCTATGAAAGAAAATAAATAATCTTTTCATATACACAACCACAAACCTCCATTCTTATGCTACTGTCTGACCATTAATATTTTGTGAACTCTAATGCAAGTAAATCTATATCAATCATATATTCTGGTGAAAAGAGGAAAAGGGATATGCAAAATTCATCATATAAGGAAGAAGCTAATATATCAATAAATACATAGTAATTCTTTTATCCTAGTCTAAATACCAAAATGTGGGATAGGTCCAGTAGGGTTAGAGCATACCACTCTCATAACTGAAGGTACATAATTAAGTAATACAGCTGGCATTACATCCCACTGCCTTTGGTTCCCCAGCAAATGAGACCAGGACTTTAGGTTGATATGAGATTGCCTTCCTTCACTGCTTGCATTAAAGTTCTCCTTGTCAACACAAGCACAGTGCCAGAAAATTCTAAATACTGCTTGGTAGAATGAACGGCAGATAAACTGTTGCCAGCAGTAGGAAGGCTGGGTAACAAGGAGTTGCACTTTGTGAAGTAGGTGTTAGGAGGATCTGAACCTATACCTTCAAGCTGAGTAAGTGAGGAACAACTCAGCTACTATGTCACTCAACTCCATTGTGGGAAAAAAAAAAAAAGCTTAAGAGGTGTCAAGGATCAATCTGAAGAACAGCAAAGGTTTCAGTTTACATGGGCCGGATTAAGTATAAACATATGCATATTTTTTTGGAAATAATTTTTCTGAACTGTGATTTCCACCCCCTAATTCTGTAGGCTGGCAAAGGGAAGGGTTACATTATAATAATGGCTCATTAACCCTTTCAGTCCTTATCATCATTTGCAGTCTAACCAAGTAGACCATACATTCTCAATTTTCCTGCCCATATTTAAAGGAAACAATGGTACCTTTACAGGCATGTATAGATGCCAGATATCACATGCCACTCTAACAAGCATGAAGAAATATCTAATAGATTCAGTTACTCAGAGAAAATCATAGTGGAAGGAAGTAGCACGCACATCCTATTTGGGCCCCTCTCACTCTAAACATACAACATTTTGTGAGATTCTGGTGATGACAACAGCCAACTGTCATACTTGGACATACTAGAAAAACATGATGAGTGATTACAAATTTCCAGTAATAAAGGAAGACTCAATTCTCCAAGAAAAAGGGGAAAAATAAAAGTGGAGGACATCATAACAGGTCGCAGAGCTTGCAGGGGATTTAAATGGAAGTGGTCTATCTATCTATCTAACTATCTACCATTATCTCTGATGCCTGTTCCTTTTGGGTACTTCCTTGATAGGGTGGCTAAGGCAAAAGAGTCTCCGTAAGTGGTGAAATCCACTGCAGCTTTTTAGCATTTACTGCCTCATCCTTACCACGCCACTCACAGAGGGTAACTCTGGCACGGTTTTTTTGAGGTTCCTACCTAATGTTCCCACCAATAACTATTACCTAACGTGTCTTCCTTATGTTCCTGCCTAATGTTCCAACCTACTACTTGTACCTAATCCTTCAAGTTAACATTCCTACCAACTACGTCTACCTACTGCTCCTATTGAATGTTCCAACATACTACTTCCACTTATTGCTCCTACCACTGTGCCAAAAAGCAGGGCGAGTACACAGCACTAACAGCAGAAAAATCTAGAGTTGGGAAGAACGAGTTGTGCGAATTACGTGTTATCAAGTGTTTATGTGTGACAAGGAGAAATTGTACGTTTGTAGACATAATGCCAGCAGTCCATGGTGGGTTTGGCAGAAGAAAAAGACAGCTTATTGAATCAAATGATTATTTTGTTTTTATCAATTAATTACGCTCAAGGGGCAACAGACCTAGTACATGATAAGTTGTCAATATACATGTGACTCATGACTCGCAGGAGGGGTGAAAGAAGTGTAACCTGACAACCAGTGAAGTGCTGGCTTACCCAAGTGGGATTAGTATTGGCAATATACCTCACTGTTTGATGGCTGCCAACCTACTACTAGAATGGATGTGGTATGCTAAGATAAATGCCTAATTGATGTTATGTACTTGGTTTACTTGGCTATGTTTGTTTGTGTGATTCAAATGTATTTTTCCTAATATTTCAATTACTGCTAATCTCCATCAGGCTGGAGAGGATAACATTTTCAATGCAGTCAGTGCCAAGAGAGATTTACAATGTTTGCTTAGCATACATATCTTAAGTTTCAATAATAATCATGAAGTTTTACTAACATATGTCCCCACTGCTGCCTCAGAACATTAAGGACAAAACTTTAAATAGCTTATAAGGATGCTGAACTTCATTACTAACCTTGTGTCCTGGATAAAGGCGGTTATATACATATGGACAACCAAACACATGCAAAGGACACCGGTGGATTAGCCAACCATCTAAACCCTCCTGTATCTCACTGTGAACATTTTGGTAATGGCTGCTAAACTCTGAACGTCGCACTTCCTACAAAAGAATAATGAAGAAAGTTATAAAAAAGGATGATGACCAAGAAAATTCATCAAAATGCACACAAAACTTCAAATGAAACTACTGTATAAACGAGAAGTTTTTACTGAAATTCATCCGTATATTGTGAATGCTGCACCTTTCTAAACATTCCTCTGCTAAGATATCCCTCCCACCTATGTGCTCCTTCACTATGTCCTTTCACTTTACATACAGTCTTCCTCTAAATCTTATTTTCCATTCATGATATAAAATGCACTCAATTAGTCATTCCTCATATCCATTCTCCCTAAATACAGACAATTTCTGTGGTCCAACATTTACCTTATCAACAAACCCCTTCTTAATAATACAAATCTCCTAGCTTTCCTATTCCTTATTCTATCTACTCTTTTACCTACTTGATAACATCTAAGAAAATCTGCATTAGTTCTGTATCAAATGCATATAACAAAATCCATACATTCCAATTCTTACATGCTTTATATTATACCAGTCAGGCAATACTGTGTACCAAAATTTCTTTAAACATACCACCAACAAACTTTGAAAAGCATGATGACATCACTTCACCAGTGTCTCACTCTAACCTTAAAACAGTTATTTAGCCACTGTTACTTCTACTGCAAGCACTACTCTTTTCACTGCTTGTAAAAACTTTCTTTACTCACCACAGATTCTTTATACACTGTACAAAACCAGAATTCTGCAATAAAAATTGTGGGAAATAAATGTCATGCACCCTCACCTTTTAGGAATATTTCCTACAAAGGCTTTCTTAAAGTGAATAATACCAACATTGTTAAAAACTTAATTCTTAAATTTTAGCATGGAACTTTTTTTTTTTTCTCTCTCTCTCTCTCTCCTGTAGTATGTACTCTTTCAATGTTCTCATATGTAACAATGACCATGTGTTGCTTCCTCATCTGATTCCTTCAACATAATCCATTTGAGATTACCAATTTCATTTTGTGTACCATCTTCCTAATCTCCTCACTTTAGATGTTGGGCTCCAGGAATGCTCAAGAAGCCAGCTACATCCACCATACGAGGCCACACAACACAAAGTGTAGTGATGTGAATGCGTGTGTGAGGAGAGTACTGGACAAATGAGGAGTAAGTGTTCAAAGTCTTCATTGTGGTAGTTGCACTGTGGGCATGGAGATTATTCAAATATGTTGAATCAGCATCTGTAGCTGTAGGGATAGATGATGTCCACAACAACACAAGAATGTGTAACTCATGCATGTCTGGGGATTGTGGTTTCAGATGAAGTGGCATTTAAGACTGAATTGGGACTGTGGTTGTTTGCTGTCATGTCATTTTGGAGTACACTGTATAAGTTTTGCCAATGTTGTGTTTCTTGGGGATACAAGGATTTGTGAATATTGGTTACTGTAGTGTGAGGCAGGGTAAGCCTTTCATTTCTACCTGGGGAAGGAGACTAGTCTTGATGGAGTGGTGTGGACGAAATAGGTCTTGTACTGTTGCAGTGAACCGAGTGCTGAGCATGTTAAAGTCTGTCTGTACTGGAACGATATTTGTTTCATTTTGTAGGTGTCGAATCTCTTTGGTTGCTAGGGAGCCAAAGACTATTCTGACAGCTCTAATTTGTGTGATTTGTTGCTTTGTTGTATCTCACATATCTTCATCAGTTGAGGGTGTTTACCCATCTTCAGAAAAAATTTCACATTAAAAAACCTGAATGTGGAAGATGATGAGTATATTCATTAAGCTATATAGTCCTGAAGCTTTGAATGTGGGAAATAGCATAAATAAAATCAAAACTATTTCTGTTCTTACCTGCATACATTGGAAAGTAAACATTGCCCTTGGCTTTGTTTGATGTCTTGAGTAATGCTTAAGGGTAAGTTCCATGGTCAGACCCTTGGATGTTAAAGGAGCTGGAGGAGGAGTTTGAAATCTCACTCGCTTTCCAATTGGTCGGCCTTGATTATCAAATATAAGGTTCATCTTATCTAATGTTTCTCCTTCTTCTTCATCTTCATCAGATTCATCATATCTTTTATAAGTATATATACCAAATGGATTTCGTTTCCTAATCTGAAAAAGACACAGAACTTAAAACTAAATGAACAAAAATGTATGGTTATGAAACACAAGTTCCAAGGATTATAATTCATATGGCACTCAACCATATTTCTATCTAAAAAGCTAGCTCAATAGAATATATATATTTACAATATATATATATATTTTTTTTCATACATATTTGCCATTCCCTGCATTGACGAGGTAGTGTAAAAATATATATATCTATATAGGATAGGGGAGAAAGAATACTTCTCACGTATTCCCAGCGTGTCATAAAAGGCAACTAAAAGGGGAGGGAGTGGGGGGCTGGAAATCCTCCCCTC
>JAYMFT010224917.1:0-25079 GCA_038088735.1 Panulirus argus | reverse complement strand
GAGTTGCGACCCACCCAGCTGACCACAGGACCCCCATAGCAATCACCTCGAGGGTCGGGGGATGATCGCCTGACCCACGTCCGTCAGAATAATCACCTGGTAGCAGCCAGTGCTCATACGCATGCAAGAACTGTCCTATACCTGCTGTTGTGATTGTCGTAAACGATCCATCAACAAGTAGGTAAGCAATTGGCTTAGTCTTCCAATAGTTATGACTATATTAACTGCTCTATTACTGTAACACAACCAACGTGAAAATAGTCATCTATCAATGTTCACCATTAAATACGTAATATATCTCAACACAGCATTACTGCAGTTCAGCAATTATGTAACTTTACATCACTTAATGTTCGACTAATAACCACTAAATGTATGATGCATAGACCATAAAATTTGCTCTGTAAAACTTCCAGTAATACGTAGAGAGACTTCACTCACGTGCCAATCTAAAGCGTAGAAGTATCCAGCCCCACTTTGGTCTTTAGTCCTTTGTACTAGTTACTACTATGGCCCCAGTTACGTAATCCCACAGTCGTATATTTTCAGCCCAATGGCTGCATGAATTCAACAAACCGTTCTTTATCAATCTATTCTTATTTACCTTACCGCAACTTTGGGGTCAGCACAACACATTCCACAACTAAACACAACTGTGGCATGAACACCTTCCCTCCACACACCACACAGTGTGTCTGGTCATGTTACTCACTACATTCTTTTAGGGAATCGAACCCTCTAATCTGGCAACCGTCGTCGACACTAAGCCTGCCCTTCAGCCTGCCGCATCCTGCGACAGAAGCAGCTTGTAATGGCCTGAGCTGGAGGGCACTGCCCAGCACTCCACACTGTCGACACCTGACTAATCTTACAGACAAATTTGTCGTGAGGCCAGCACACAGGTGGCCCCTGGCTGCCAGATGTGTGGTGCACACACAGTTCAGAATAACATGAGCTTTGAAGTATGCTGTTGGGGAGATATGAAAAACACTCAAGCCAATCAACATTTGGCGCGTAGATGAAAGTAGGGAATGTGTTCATCAACTGGAGGAGGGAGAGGTTGTGGACAAGGCAGGAAATAATCATCAACTCTTCCATGAATAATTTTTGAGTAAATGTTTGGTGAAAGCGGCTAATTAGGTGAAGGTATTCAGAGGGAGCTCTACGTGAAACACAAGCTCCATTTCCAGCGGATATATATATATATATATATATATATATACATACTTATTTATTTGTATCTAACATACACTGAACATATGGAACTGATGATAACGATTTACCTATAAGCGAGGAGGATCCTAGCCCAGACCTATCGCACGGTAGGCCTATACATTATCCATTTAATTTGATGCTACGACTCGTGCGAGCGTAGGCCTTACTTAGCCTTTCAGATCACGAGATGTGGTGGGGGACCTCATGGACCATTGATTGATCTGAAATGAAAAGCTTTTGTCGCCTTGTGGTTCAGCGGGTAGCGTACCGGCCTGCTGCGAAGCAGGACTGGGTTCGAATCTTGCTCGCTCATGGATAGATCGAAATCATATATAATATATATATATATATATATATATATATATATATAAGGAAGGCGTTTAACTAATTTGCAAATCTGTCCCAATATATTGGCATATTTGAGTAAAATGGCAGGCATGTCCGGGGTGGACGTGGGCTGGCTCACCTCGCTTCAAACCGCTTGGCCTGGCAGCCCCCTCTCCCCCCGGCTTGCCAGGTCTGCTGGTGGGCGGCAGGTGGAAGATCCCGCCATTTATGTTTATGTTTGTTAATTAACTGATATGGTAAACATGTAATGTGTGGACACGAACTGGACCCGACCCATCAGAGTTATCAAGAGGCCCCAGGGAACGGGTAGATCACTTGGCTATCAGTTTGTTCCTCGTGTATGGTGAAGCTTCGACCTGCAGTGAGAAGGAATATCACCATCGCTCGGATGATAATGACAATAGACAAGGACATGTCAAGAGGCACTTTCTATCTCTTCTGACGATGACCAGAGCTCATCCAAACCAGTTTGATCCCAGACCGCCTCCTCCACACATCGCTGCTTTCTGATGGTCCCTTTTGCAGCCATCACCACTGTTTACAAGGTACTTTTAATTTCATTTCTTGTTTAGTATCTTTCCATGAAGACCACAGGCCCATGAAGGCTACAGACTCATGAAGATTACAGTCCTATGAAGGCACAGGCCTATTAAGCTACAGACCCATGAAGATACAGACCCATGAAGCTACAGTCCCATGAAGGCTTCGAACCCCTGAAGGCTACAGACCCATGAAGGCTACAGACCCATGAAGGCTACAGACCCATGAAGGCTACAGACCCATGAAGCTACAGACCCATGAAGGCTGCAGACCCACGAAGACTTCATACCCATAAAGCTACAGACCCATGAAGGCTACAGACCCATGAAGGTTACAGACACATGAAACTACAGACCCATGAAGCTACAGACCCATGAAGCAACAAACCCATGAAGCTACAGACCCATGAAGCTGCAGATCCATGAAGCTACAGACCCATGAAGGCTACAGACTCATGAAGCTACAGACCCATGAAGCTACAGACCCATGAAGGCTACAGACTCATGAAGCTACAGACCCATGAAGCTACAGACCCATGAAGCTACAGACCCATGAAGCTACAGATCCATGAAGCTACAGACCCATGAAGGCTACAAACCCATGAAGGCTACAATTCCATGAAGTCTACAGACCCATGAAACTACAGACCCATGAAGCTACAGATCCATGAAGCTACAGACCCATGAAGGCTACATACCCATGAAGCTAGAGACCATGAAGCTACAGACCTATGAAGGCTAAAGACCCATGAAGGCTACAGACCCACGAAGGCTACATACCCATGAAGGCTACAGACCCATGAAGCTAGAGACCCATGAAGCTACAGACCTATGAAGGCTACAGAGCCATGAAGGCTACAGACCCACAAAGGCTACATACCCATCAAGCTACAGACCCATGAAGTCTACAGACCCATGAAGCTACAGACCCATGAAGCTACAGACCCATGAAGCAACAGACCCATGAAGCTACAGACCCATGAAGCAACAGACCCATGAAGCAACAGACCCATGAAGCAACAGACCCATGAAGCTACAGACCCATGAAGCTACAGACCCGTGCAGGCTACAGACCCATGAAGCAACAGAGCCATGAAGCAACAGACCCATGAAGCTACAGACCCTACAGGATTGTGCTTTGCTTGTTGGGGAATGTGTGGCTGCTGGCGGGTGTGGCCTTGGGCCGCTGACGCACGAGACACGCCATCATTCATCTCCTTGGTCCGTCAGGCGAGGGTCAATATGGCTTCGGGAAGGGCAGGAGACCTGCTCGCCAGGGTTCTTGCCTGTGTAACTCCGAGCAACCAATCTACTCAGGTATTTTCCCACACGCCACACCGCCATCCCTGAATCTTATGATCTGAGACAGGTAATTTTGAGTTTGTGAGTCACACACAGACACAGACTCAGACACACACACACCAGTCTCATCAACCCGGCATTCACCTGCACATGTGGGACTGAACATACATAAGCCAGGTTAAGTATGTGTAAGGTGAGACGTGACTCACTCCTGCATGATATATCATTAACAACACTTTGATTCATATTTCATTCTTCAAATGAAGACTTGCGTTCTGAACGCCAAGAAACAAAATCACTCTCATAGGGAGATAAAATAATGCTACAGACTCAAGATAACGGACACGGTTTTACAGCACTCTCTCTCTCTCTCTTTTTTTTTCTCTCTCTCTCTCTCTCCCTTTGTATGTAGATGGATACATACAAAAATGCGGGAGATGGGTGATTATAAATGCTCATGCATCTGGCCATGAAGAAGGTTTTGGTAGCAGCTGAGTGGTGCATCAGCACTTCTAATACAAGAGGCCGGGAGTTAGTGATTGGGGATTTGAATGCGCAGGTGAGTAATGTGGCGGTAGAAGGCATAACTTGGGGGTGGAGGGTATTCAGTAATGTGAATGAAAATGGTGAAGAGCTTGTGGAGTTGTGTGCTGAGAAAAGGACTGGTGACTGGGAATACCTGGTTTGAAAAGAGAGATATTCACAAGTATATATATGTGAGTAGAAGCGATGGTCAGTGGGCATTACTGGATTACATACCAATTGGTAGGCGTGTAAAAGAGAGAATTTTGGATGTAATTGTGCTGAGAGGGTGAAGTTGGTGGGATATCTGACCGTAATATTGTGGAGGCGAGGGTGAAAATTTGTAGAGGTTTTGGAAATGGAAAAACATTACAGGAGGGAAGAGAGTAGTAAGAGTAAGTGAACTTTGAAAGAGACTTGTATGAAGAAACACCAGGAAATATTATATGAAGAATGGCAAAAGGTGTGACTGAGCAAAGCAAGTGGAGTGGATGAAGAATGGGAGGTACTTAGGGAAACAGTGCTGGCATGTGCGAGAGATGTGTGTAGCATGCGTAAAGTGGGAGGTGGGCAGGTTAGAAAGGTAAGTGAGTTTCTAGTGAAAGAAAAGAAAAATGAGATATGTTGGCGGTACTTACGGGGAAAGAATGCAAATGATTAGGAGATGTGTATGATAATGAAGCAGGAGGTCAAGAGAAAGGTCAGTGGTTGAAAAAGAGGGCAAATGAGAGTTGGGCTGAGCGAGTATATCTGTAATCTTCAAGGAGAATAAGATGTTTCAGAAGGAACTTAACAGTGAAGAAAACAAGAGAACAAATAGGGGAAAATGGGGAAGTGGTAACAGGTAATGATGAGATGAGACTGAGATGGAATGAGTATTCTGAAGGAATGTTGAATGTGTTTAATGTAGGGTGTTTGGGTTGGGGTTGTTTGCGAAGTGAGAGTCATGGAAAGAGCAAGGTGAAGACAGAAGAGGTGGTGAAAGCCTTGCGTAAGATGAAATGTGACAAGGCGGCTGGAGTGGAAGGTAATGCAGTTGAACTCCTTAAGAAAGGTCCCAACCATATTATATGGATGCGAGGCATGGGCTATAGATAAGGCATTTGCGGAGGAGGGTGGATTGTTGGAAATAAAACGTTTGAGGACTTTATATGGTGTGAGGTGGTTTGATTATGTAAGTAATGAAATGCTAAGAGAGGTTTATGGAAATAAAAAGAGCGTGATTGAGAGCATGGAAGATGGTGTGTTGAAATGGTTTCGACATATGGAGAGAATAAGTGAAGAAAGGTTGAAAAAGAGGATATATATTTCAGAGGTGGAGGAAACAAGGAGAACGGAGAGACCAAACTGGAGATGTGTGGATGGAGTGAAAAAGAATTTAAGCGATCAGGGTCTGAACATGCAGGAGTCTCGTCCCATGGTTCACGCTACTCCACCATGACAAGGCTCCTCCATTATTTATTTCAGATATAAACCTAAGAAGCCAACGTGATCACTAAGAGAGTAATCCAACCACACCCAGAGGTCCTGGACCATGCTCAGAGGTCCCAGGTAACACTCTGAGGTCACAAGTCACACCTTGGGGTCCTAAACCATTAACGGAAGTCCCAAGCCACAACCAGAGGTCCCATGCCACACTTAATGATTTTATGCCACACCCAGAGGTCCCAAGCGATTCTTAAGAATTCCATGCCATATTCAGAGGTCCCAAGCCACACCCAAAAGTCTCAGGCCACACTTAGAGATGCAAGTTTCAGTCACCTTTCCTTCAGCACATCGTCGAGTCGAAACTCAATCTGTAAAAGACTCATCCACCTTACTCCCTGTTTATTAGGGATAAGAACGTAACCATGATTAGTAGTGTACTTTCCCAGAAAGTGACGTTCATATCATGGCAACATAGGCAATTCTTCCTATCCTTCCCATTCCATCTAATGCCGGTCATGATTGTATTACAACCAACATCCCAATTACACTTCAGAGACTTTCAGTTTATACTATAAATATCAGTGCTCTCTTAACCAAGTCTAAAGACCCACCCATTCCCAAAGGAGACTTCGTTTGGTAGTATTGCTCTTGCCCAGTTCCCAGCGTAAAGACAGTTCCCAGCCTGGAGACATTCCACAGGCTTGCCGCTCTGTATGCACGTACGTGCACTTCCTTAAGTAAATTCATATAAGTAAACAATAATCTTTCATGCCCCAACCTCGACCTCAGGCGGTCACCAATATAAGTTTTCTCAGTTCCCAACGTAGACTACAATCATTCACTAAGATAAGGCTTGCCATACCTTAACCCAGACTGCACCAGCCACCAGCATAAACCACCCGTTCCTCCACACACACACACGCCACCCTGGAGGGAAGGCAGGTCAGGCATTGGGAGAAGGGGGGATATGGGGAGGGGGGGAGGGTAGACCACCGTAACGTGTGTGGAGGAAGGTTCGTGCGGCGGGGGCGTGGCCGGGTTCGTGCGGCGGGGGCGTGGCCGGGTCGTGGGAGCAGCGTAATACGGGGTTCTGCCCAGATCCCCACGCACGGTGAATTATGGGTGGCGGCGACTGGCTCTGCCCTGGTACCCCTGCCTGTGGCATGAGGCAGGTATGTCTGCACAAGCTGGATACATACCCAAGTCCCCAGTAATCCAAGGCTCGCGAGAATTTTCAATTATTCTACATCTCTCGTATCTACAAGCCTTCCTCGGGAGATGCACGATTCCAAGTTTTTCAGTTATCCAGGTCTGACATATACACGTTATCTTTACTAGGATTGTTATAACTGTACAGACCATAATTACTTTAGAATGTTGTGGGATTGCTTATTTCATACAGTAAATCTATGATTATCCAAGGCTGTACTTACGTCTGCTGAGCATTATCCAAGGCCGTACTTACGTATACCGAGTATTACCCAATATATTACAAATATGAATATCCAATTGCCTTCTTCCTATTTTCTCAGTAAAAGTGAAAGATCTCAATGTAATTTCATTCAAGGATCGAGTGATCGAACTGTCAGATTTTTTTCTCCCTTCGGTTTCCATACCGTATGGAATTATCTTAATCCCAGTTGACAGTTTGACTGATCTGGTGTGTATACTCCGTAATTTACAATATGAGAAATTCAGTAACACCATCTTTACTTGTATGTACCTACATCACCAAGGATTAATGTTTTTTCAAGTGAATACTTTTTGATCACACGTAGGTCATTTAGTCAGTAATTTCGATGAGATTTGTTATGAATATTTTCGATTAAGGACCAGATACGAGAAGATATAGACTCGTTATAGTGAGATATGGTTCAGCACTAGTTACAGTGCGATATGGCTCAACATCAGTTGGTAAAGGATGTTGATGATACTCTCTGTTTGTGGCCGACTGATAAAGATGAAAATTTACTTCTTAACAATTTGAATTGTTTGGTAGACTCATTAGAGTTCGCTCTTGAAACTGAGACAGACAGCAAATTGGCGTTCCTAGACTGTACTATTCAGAGCGCTGAAAAAACTGAAATCTATCATATACCGTAAACCCACAAATGTCTGTTCATATGTTCACTACTACTCTGCTCATCACAGTAAAGTAAAACGTTCTGTGTTTTCACCAATGTTTCTTAGAGCATTTCGCACATGTAGTCCATATTTCATTGATGATGAACTCTGCAATATCTGTGAAATTGATAATACATCACAGTATCCCGAGCATTTCCTTGATTCACCTTATTAACTTACTAAAAAGTCTTTTTACAATGTTTAACCTAAATACCATTTCTGAATAAAAACTTGTAAGTATTACCCTATTGTGAGAAATTGCTTAATGTTCCTGTTTTGATAAAAACTTTTGATATACATGTATTCAGGAATGATATAATGGTAGGGAAAGTATTATCAGAAATTCTGTAACTTCTGAGAAGGGTTGTGTGTACAATATCCCCTGTAAAGTGGGATCAATTTTACATTGGTCAAACTGGTAAGGTTCTTAGTATCAGTTCAACAACGTAGAAATAGTGTTAGGTATGGTCAAGAATCTGATGCAATATTTGTCCATCTTAAAGTCGGTTACGGACGTTTTCCAGTGATAACTTAAACTCACTGGAAAACGTCCGTAACCGACTCCAAGAAACTTCAGGCTTAAGATTTACAGCAGAGCTGAATAATAATGGTAAGATTCCTTTCTTGGATGTAACGGTGAGTGCCACAACAGGATCTTTCGTCACCAAGGTTTACAGAAAACCCACCGACAGGGGTAAATGCGTGAATGGAATAAGTGAATGCACTCAGAATTACAAGAGGAGTGTCATTCGTGCATACGAAAGGAGAGCAATCAAGGTGGGTCAACCTGGCAACTTCTAAACCAAGAACTTCGACGTGTTCGGAAAATGTTAATTAACAATGGATATTCAAATACTGAATTTGATACCATTGTGAACAAAATGCTACAGCAACATCTCGTGGCAAACAGACAACCTCAACGTGACAGCATTAGATTTTTACTACAGGAACACATTTACGACAACATATCGAAAGGACGAGAAGGTCGTGCGAGATATTGTGGCCAGAAACTACAAAGCGATTGATGAAGACAAGGACATCAGTCTGACAGTACACTACAACAATCTGAAAACATGTTCTCTCGTAATGAACGACAATATGTAAGGTCGCTCTAGAAATCTGAATCGTACCGATGTGGGATATGAGTATCTTTGCAATACTGAGGACTGTTAGCCCCACCACATAAACTACATTGGACATACAAACTGCACCCTGAGCCGCCGCCTCTCGCTCCACTTACAAGAAGGTGGAATCAGACATCATAAACAGAAGCATGGAACGAGACTAACGAGGGAGATTATAGTGAATAACACCAGAATCATTACTAGCTGCAGTAATCGGAGGAGACTACAGATATTACAAGCCATTTGCATTAGAGAAAAAGCACCTGTCATCAACATCCAGACAAACATGACCACCGCCATACAGCTCTTTGATGGCCTGCCAATAGGACGCAGACCTAATGCTGTTTTAGAACAGGAGAAACACAAGCTACCGAGTCCGCCATTTCTGGACAGGTGGAACGTGTCACTGACCCACAGTCCTGGGTTACGAAGGTCAGAGAGAATCAAATGAGCCCAGCTTGACCTCAAAGCCACAGCCGGACAATAACTCTCTCGCTTAGCCCCACTATATTCGTGTATCCATATTTTGTATTATGGTTATAGCTTATACTGTCCGTCATGACACAGTTACTTTGTATTGCTTATAGTGTTTTCCTTTACTTTTATGCGCTGTACAGTGGGTTTTTCTGAATATGTTTCTTTTATACATATTTGCGTTTTACATAACGCATGCAAGTTTCGTGAAGCAGTTTTTCTCTTTTTTGTAGATTCCTGATGATGCCTCTGTGAAGGCGAAAGCTCGATTGAAATAAAGTGGATTATTTTGGAAAACTGGTGTTTAAGCACCCACCTAATGATAGAATAATACTGAGAAAATTAGAGAAAATAAGAAAAGAAGATTAATAACTCTAAATATGCTGTCGTTTTCAATTCTCTGCGTATAAAGAGACCTGCTTCCAGCTTCCACTAATATATATATATATATATATATATATATATATATATATATATATATATATATATATATATATATGGTATAAAATAGCATTACTTACCCCAGTTAACATAACGGGACTCTAATATTCAGATCATCCTAGATCTGAAAATTTAGACGCCTGACAGTTTCTGATATCCATTCCGGCAATGACGGCAAGTGAAGGCAAGTGATTTTTAAGTGATGTCAAGTGATAGCGAGTGGTGGCAAGTGATGGTCGATGATGGTAGGTGATGACAGTTGATGGCAAGTGATGGTAAGATGTCAGGAAAAAGGTTCCTCTGCGCCGTGACGCCCCTGAAGGCCACAGTGCCGGGACGCCTCACGGAGAAAGTCAAGCAGAGTACGAAAACATTAAGAGGGAGGCCGCGTCCCTTCCCCAAGACCATTTTGTGTCACGTATGTTGTTCCACCTGAAGAATCCTTAAAGGTCATCAGTTTTAGATACAATGTGAGGCACAGAGATACCTGACTCTGTGTCTGCTACAGAGGAGAAAGGGAGGGAGAGAAGTGGCAAGGGGTCTGTGGGTGGAGGGCACCGATGGAAGGGCTTCCCTCCACAGTATAAATAGCAGCGGGGTTTGGCGGTAGGCACCAGTGGTTGCCGAACCTCAGCCGTGGCAGCAGATCCAGCCCATCCCTGCTACTGCTCCTGTTACTCTCTCATCCTCGTCATGAAGGTATAACACGTAACACATCTCTCCATCACTCTGCTCCATCTTGCATATCCTCACCAAGGAATATCATTTTTTCATTTCTTTCTTTACTTACTGTATAACTCTTGTCGTCTGACTGACTGTATTACTACTGTCGAATGAAACGTCTTGTAGCCAAATTTACGGGGCGTTGACGCCCCAAGTTCTCAGTGAAAAGAAAGATTTCACCATCATAATTGCGAAGATTTTTTTTTTGCTACATTATGCATGTATATCATATTTCTCGGGATATATAAGCGGGTCTGAATCAGATCTGTGTGTTCAGTTTTCTGGTAAAGGAGTTGATCACTTACCACATCACCAAGATATAATTTTCAAACTTTTTATACTTAAATGAATAGTGTGCCGTCCCATACGGACACTGCCGACCATCAAAGTACTTCACCAAAATATAAGAAAAACTGTGATCTAGAATGGAAATTCCTGTTAATGAAACTTTACCACATGTTGTGTACTGAAGCCTTGCTTAACTATAGACTTCATGAACAGAATTACGACATCTTTTTCAAGTGATTTTAATCAAATGCAAACCATCAACTTCTTGTTGACTCGAGTAAAACGACCGAATCACAACATGTCAAGCGTCCGTCAAGCGTTCCACGTTGAGCGGCTCTGCCGCTTGAATATTCAAGCGTTTTCGTCCTGCAGAATATCTTTAACATTTTTCATGTTTTTTTATATCTTTTTTCCTGTAAATCTTGAACCATGAAGGTGTTGTTATCGCGTACTAGTTATCTTTACAGATAGAAGTATATGAAGAACAATATTGGCTGATATACGAAGACCATCCTGTGTAGTTCTCTTGATATAGATGTGTTATATATGATATGCTTCTGAAATGTACATTTTCTAGATGTCTTCAGCCTCTCGTGCTCTCTCTCCTACATCCTATACCCTGGCCCCAATTATGTCATACTCCCTTTCCCAGATTTCACAGTCAGGTCCCAGGTCTATCACTCAGCCTCTAACCCTTCCACCTACGTTGTCATTAATCACTTCACTCTGTCACCCTGGAGTCCGACCATTCCCTAGCCAACCTTTTTCTCTCTCTCTCTCTGCTTGGCTCCTGTAGCCTCTGCCACACCCAGTTCCTTCATCAACTCTCCAACGCACTGCACTACCGGCCGGCCGGGTCATATTGCCTTCACAGTGCCCCAGCAGCCCACTTATACCATGCTGTCCTCATCTGTCTCAACCCACCAGACCACCCAACCTTCACCCTTTCCCCGCCCAACACACAACTCTTCACTCCTAGCCATCCTAAAGTCCTACTCTGCACACCATTGCTCCCCTAGTCACCCCACCCAACACACTACCGCTTGCCTGATACGTCTTTACTCTACACTACAGTCGTCACAGTCACCCCGCTCTCCGCAAAGCTCCTGCCGCAGCCAGGTGACGCTGTAACCCTTCCCATGTCACTTCAGGTGCACTGTGTGGCTCTGGTACTGACTGTGGTGGTGGTGGCGGTGCAGGGCCTCCCACAGAGCTACGAGTACGAGCCGCCCCAGCAGACATACCTCACCCCAGACTCCAGCAACCGGGTCGACGAGGTGGCGACGGGGGTGAGTACCCATTTCTGTTTACTGGATTCACTTTACTCTCCGAGATATCCACAGCCCAATGAGTCTTAGAGTCGTAACTATTAATCAGGAGGAATTACTCTGCCCCACGATCTCCTTGTCCTGTGTAAAGGGTTGTAGATGGTTAAGCCAAATACGAGTAGTTATCGTCTTGTTGTTACCTTCTGAGACCTGAGCACCGCCCTCATGTGTTGACTGTGTCCGACAGCAGGAGGGGATGCCCTACGACTTCCAGTGGGGCGTCCAGGACGATGACTCCGGCAACGCCTTCAGCCACGTGGAGAACAGCGACGGTCGTACCACCCAGGGGGAGTACCGCGTCCTGCTGCCCGACGGACGCACTCAGGTGAGTACCAGTTTTTCAAGAAAGATTTTGCTTCAATAAATTGCTGTTTTCTTCAGCTCCGTGAAACAAGATTACCTGTAAGAACGCTTATGTCCGTTGCTCCTGCCTGTTCCTGATGGCCAGGTCCTTGATATGAGCCCGCACCAGCAGATGAATATCAGGGAAGTTACATGTTGGGTACAGTCTATTGTGAAAGGTACTAGCCTCACGAGAAATCCCTGGTATGTATTTCATAGACCACCAGTATATCATCAGTCATCAGGAAACCACAGACCAGCAGCACGTTCATTAAGGAAATCTACGGAAATAAGGAAAGACTGAACGTGGGTTGAGCTGCCTGTGTGTCTCTTCTGTCTGTCTCTTGTAGTTCTCTTCCACATTCTTTTTCATTTTCTTCTTTTTTGTGTTCCATTTTACTACGTTGTGTGATTTTTCCCTCGTGTTCTTTCTTTCAGGTCGTCAAATTCTCTGATAACGGAGGCGGGTACAACGCAGAGGTCACCTACGAGAAGTAACTACGCCTGACGTGATCTGACCTGACTTGATGTAACCCGATAAATACAATCCCTCGTCTACTCCTACACAGTGGTGTATCCGCTCCATGAACATGTATCAAATCTTATGTTATCTAACTTGTGTATTTATTAATGTTATGCATGGTGAAATAAAAGAAATGATTCAGTACACAAATGTACAAACCATTCCCCTCTTTTAGACAATTCTTCATTTCCACACAAGTAATATATGTGTACCTGTGGATGAGCAGAAATCAGGGAAAATATTGGAGAAAAGTTCCTCTGATGGACCAAAAAAATAAAAATGAAATATTTTCTGATAAGTAAAATAAAGAGCACCTGACTTCCTGCGGAACTCCCCCTAGGAGTCGTCTCAGGGGAAACACCTGTCAACCGGGAAACATTAGTGACGGTGGATACACAGATAAGGAAATATTGATCAAGATGTTCAATATGTATATAAAACCCGAACTGGAATATGTTTCTCAAGTTTACACACTCAACTGGAAATGCAACAAAAATTTGGTATTGAAAGTCCCGAGGAGAGGAACCGAGTTGTCACGAGAACTAGGAGAGACAAGATATGATAAAGGGTTAGAAGCCATAGATTAGCCTGCAATGGAGGGGAAGAGAGAGAGTGAGGCAGGGGAGAGATCACACTCCTCAAGTTTCTAAATCAGTTTGGTGACGCCAATGGGAACACTTCTCTCAGGGATGTAAACCACAAGTCATGACAACGAGTTAAACAGGAGACGTGTTCGAAAAGATGTCAAGAATTCATTTTGCAGCACGACGATCATCATAACACTTTGTTGAATATCAAATATTTGGGGGTCGATTTGCACTGAAATGGTACGTGTGACAAATGATGGGTCAGGAGGACTGTTAGGCCTGTCCTCACCCACCACCATTCAGTACCTATTACAGTAGTGTGTTGCCACATGAGAATGATTTATCAGTTATATATGTATATACCGTCTCACAGTACAGGGAGACAGATACTGCCGCTCCTGATATATGGCTTACGTAGTATTGTAGCATACATAGGCTACGGCTGCAGTGCATGATTCGTTTCGAAGCTTTATTAACATCTAACATTTGAACAACGAGACCGAGTTCGTTGATTATGAACCCGGTTTACGAGACGGTTCATTGCCGGTCATGAACCATATCCGAGCCAACATGTGCCGAGTTTATGTTTCTCGTGCCAGTCGTCATGGACGCCTCACGGGAAGAGCGGGGAGCCACTGCCTCCCTTTCCAATGAGGGTCACAGCATTTCTGAAATCGCCCGGCGGGTCGGTGACCACCGAAACGCCGTCTCCCCAGGGATCAGGCGTTCCCGCCGGACTGGGGCTGGAGCTGATCGGCAACGGAGCGGCCGACCACGCAGCACTAAGCAGCCTGCAATGCATCACCCAGACTCCGACACCAGCGTCACTCCACTGGGCGTCACGGACGTATAGCGTCATGCAGGTACATGTTGAGTGAACGCTGCGTGGAGGCCACAGTGAAATACGCACTTGAGTATGCTGACATGAGCTTGAGGGACAGAACAGAATTTTGAGACAAAAAGAAAACTTTTACACGGACGCCGGACCCACATCTGAACGATGTATGTGGCGGATGTCAACAGCTGGCGTGGCTCTCTCTGGCAGTGCCTCAGTGGATGTCCAAAATGTGTGTCTGTTTGTTCCTTAGATCGTGTTGTATCATCTTTGAATGCACTGTTTTATGTATCGTATGCTTTTCGTCCTCACTTATACTATTGGTATATTCTAATATGAAATATTACGGTATTATTTTCTGACATACTCTTAAAATGTTACGAGATTCGAGGCAAGGCGTGTGGTGGAAGGCAGAGGCACTAGTGGCAGGGTTAGCGCTGGTCTGTTGGGATGGATGCAGACAGGAGGTGTGGGTCAGCTGGGTGATGCTGGTGAGCCCTCCCTACGAATGAAAGGAATGAGACAGGGGCACAGCGACGCAGTTAACACAACAATGATTTGCTGATATTTACAGAGAAATGCAGTCCAGGGCAAAGCTGCAGGGACGGCAGATGCTGTTCATGCAGACACCCGAGAAGAGGTGAGGTAGGAGTCTCGTGGTGCTGCTGCGGCAGAGAAAAGGTTGTGCTTCATGAGGAGTGCAGCGTTGCCTCTTTTCTTTAACATCATTATGCTCGTTTAGTTTAGTTGTACAAGTGTAGTCACTCCTACGAAAGGTCAAAGAGAAGAGGGAAGAACGCAGAAAGCTATCTTGAAAGAGAATGATTAGGGTATCAAACAACTCAAGCAGCAATTAACGCTGGTAGTACTGAAGTTGTAGTTAACACTGTTAGTTCTGGAGTGGTAGTTAACATTGGTAGTTCTGGAGTGGTAGATAACACTGTTAATACTGAAATATTCCAAGGCTTGTGCGACAGAAAATCAAGCTGAGATTGGGCTGTGTAAAGGTGCCGCTCGGGATGTACACATGGCTAATTACAAGCACATGTATGTGCATACAAAACTTCTTCACTCATTATGCTCACTCCTACTACCTCCCACCCCATCCTTTCATTGACTCAATCCCTTGCACACCGTGTGCGACAGCAGCAAGCAGCCTGGCCCGTGTCAGGGGGCCACAGTACACCCCAACCCCAGCGTGGTGCATCACATGACCAGGAATATCTTATCGTGCCAGATACGACAGCCCGCCCGACCGACGCCTGTGATTCAGAACCTGGCTCCAGCAAGCACGCGCTCCCTCCTCATCTTTACAAACCTCTGTGTCAAGCAGTGCTTCAAGTCCCAGGAGAATCAGGTGATTCTTGAAAGGCTGTTTTTCAGAGTGGAGATTTGAGACTGATGGTGTCTTTAAGGCGATGGTTATGTACGAGGCTGGTTGTGTTGGTGGGGGTGGTGGTCGTCACGTGATAACGAGTCAGCAGTGGTGGTGGTGAGGTGTGCCTGGCCAGGTCTCACTACCAGGTGGTAGCTCCAAGGAAGAGCTGACCTCTCCTCCTGCAGCAGCTCCTCGGGTCAGGCAAGTTGATAAAGACATTAGAGTTAAGTAAAGTGTTAGCAACCGAGAATATGAGTTTACATCTTTATTTTGACAGTGACAAGAGTTTCGCTCGCACCAACATTAAGACGTCAACATAAAGTGTTGCAGCTTTCTGGAATGACGGAGTACCCAGGTGTGTGTGTTGGTGTGAAGGCAAGTATTGCGTGCATGTACGTACACAAACACAGACTCCTTCACATTCCATCTTGTGCTAGGAAAACGTAGCTATTAAGAGTTCCGGATTTGTAATGTCAAGATGAATAACATCATTGACACCTGTGCTTCTTCATCAAAGTTTAATGTCAGTGTGTAAGAGGAGTGCGTGAGGTCTCCTGACGAGGTATGGATGTGTTATGACCCCAGCATCTCAAGCAGGTGACACGACACACTCATTACAGATGATCAGGAACATAAAACTTGCTTCTTATGGCGAAAATCTGATGTCATTTCATCCTCATATTACTTTAAAATTGTTACTTATGTTGGTGAGTGCACACACACACACACATACACGCGCGCGCGCGCACACACAGATTTAAACGTCCATTACCCGAGTAGAAAAAAAAACGCATCTCTTGCCACTAAACAGTAAAGTCACCAAGACAATGATGCATATCAATGCCTAATATATATATTCCTAAAGATCGTCAGAACCTGTAAATGTGTCAAAATGTATGAATATTTAGATTTGTGATCTTGCTGATAATTTTCCATAAGGTTTCGCTGCTTTTGTGATCGAAACATTAGGGAGAGAATTGTTTGTTGTGGTGATATCCCCACACCACCAAAAGGCGGTGTGTTTACCCTGACTGTTCGTGTGTGGCAGGACGATGTTGTCAGGAGTCGATAAGGCACCCCAGTCACTGATTTGCTGCACAGGATGAAGAAGTGTTGCGAGCCGTTATTTACGACAACACTGTAAAGCATTATTCATTGCAATGTTCTGAGCCATTACTTACGGTATTGTGAAGTATAATTCACGTGAAAGTTCTATATATATGAAGTTTGTAGCTTACATTGTTGATGGAGCCGCGGCAGCGCAATGTTGGAGCTGCGGCAATGGAAGTTGAGCAATATGAAACAACACGAAGTTGAGGCGCTGGCAGCTGCAGGCCGTTAGTGATCACAGGAAAGGATCTTCTTGTTAAAGCTATCTATTTACTTTCTATGTATTTCACCATCGTTGGATCTCATAGCTCTGGAAACTACAGGTGTGTGAGTATAAGATTCATATTTTTCATTAAACACAGCAGACACCACGATAAGTTCCGGTGTCCACCCAGGACCCATGACAGTTTCCTCGGATCGTAAACAATGTCATCCCACAGAGCTCTGTACCGTCGACGGCAATGACACCTCACATGCACGAGAACAGATAAGATCCACACCTGGCTTATGTACTTGTGGTTGACAACGACATCACCACAGCTGGCTCAGTGGTCAGGAGTTTCTGTTAGTGTAAGCGATAATACGTGACTTGTTATGTTTGTTAAGCAATAGTGCGTCGCAGATAAATAACTGACATGTCTTTATGTTTGCCAGTTTACTTGCTGAACTACACCAGTTTCCAGTGGTGTAAATTCATGGATGAAAAGGCTGAAACAATAAATCTTGTCTCGTGATCATTTCTAATATTAGAGTAATTGGAATGCAACTTTTTTTTACAGTATTTACCATGAAATCTGTCTTGTCTGATATACGTTTATGAAACTTCAGGATCCATATTAAGGGGTCCCGCGGCTACGCTCCGCTCGTGAAGAGAGTAGAACACATAAATAATTTTACCCATCTTCCCCAGGCAGGTCGAGGGCACAGTCGCCTCGCCCATATACCTGTGTTCTACCTTTCCACCTCTGACGTCATCATGGCCTCCAACAAAACAGCAGAACACGAGCCATCGTCCGCAGCTAGCTGGAGCCGCTCCCCGGCGGTGCCTCATGGGGGCCCGTCCTATGGCACTCCGCCCGGGGAGACCGACTCCCTCCTGGGGCGCAAGACCCCCCCTCCCAGATACTCGACAATTGGCCCCTCCTGGGAGGACTCTCCACACCCCCCGCCCCCCACAGGTGATGCTCCTCACTCTGCTCCTGAAAATCATTTCATACTGAGCTTGAAAACCACATTTGATTTCACCACGAACATTACGAAGACAACTTCACACGAAGTCGATCACGACTGACTCTCACCTAGTTTTCGTGCTGATAATCCTCCCCCCCCCCCTCGGCCAGTATCGTCAGAGAATTAACATTTAGTTTTGCCCACAAAAGATAAGAAAGAACTACAAACATTTCTTGACGAAGCACAAGAACACTGGATTTATATGAGACATCTTCCTCCCCTCAACCCCAACCGAGACCAACCTTTCTTTACCTTTGCTTCGCTGATCGACAGGTAACATACACGTCAACCGTTCTGGTAGTCTGGCGTTGGCCTACACTACAGTCAGGTTGCCTGACCCCATCCCTCACCTCACCAGTGTCCTGTTGGGTACTAAGAGGCGGGGCAACTGACGCCATTCTGTGTACTGTTAAGTACAATCATAAGGGATACGGTATTCAAATGCTTGGGCCATGAAGCAATCGTTCTTCATTTTCAGTGTATGACGAAAATCACCTTTTCTACCTGTTCTATCGAAGAATGAAGTCGAGTATTGACACACATGTATTTCCTCAGTAAAACATAATGAACAGACACAGACAAGAATCTTTGTATGCACTGACAGATTTCGCAGGAATCTCCTGTATATTATTCTTTGCTAGCCAAGGGCAAGACTTCCTTCGTATCAAGGGAAGAGTTCTTGTCCGAGGCTGACCAGTATAAGTTGTTGCCAGGTGAGGGAAATGCTGCACCAGCACCAGTAACCAGCACGGTCACCAATCCTCCAGCAGCAGCGCACCAGCCGCCCCTCATCTACCCTCAGGACAGTTCTCCATATCCAGGTGGGTGATCTTCTTCAGGTGGGTAGCTTTATTCAAGTGGATGATCTTCGGGAGGTAGGCAGTCTTTACCAGGTGAGTATTTTTCTCCAGGTGGGCATTCTTCGCTAGGTGGATGCTGTACGTCAGGTGGGTAGTCCTCTGCAGGTGGATGTTCTTCTTCTAGTGAGCGTTCTTCATCAGGTGAATGTTCTTTCTCAGGTGAACGCTCATCGTCAGGATGTAGAGAAGGGTCATGAAGTGATGTCTCCCCAGGTAAATAAGATGAAGGAAGGAAGCATTCCGAAATATGGATCTGGAATCCACTCTCTTTCTCTGTACACTTTTGTATAAATCTACCATGTTGCATTTGAGCTCATGAATTTGCATATCATCAACATAATGACTGGGAAAGTATCAGTGGTGGGACTTGGCTGTCATCGTTGGTTGGGGCTTGGAATGATGGCGTCACTGGTGTGTTGCTTGTACAGGCTGGTGGTCCTGGGTGCCGGGACCCGCGCAGTTCCTCCCGCCCGGGCTCGAGCACCTCTCCGGCTGCGACGAAGTTACCCTGCAGAAGAAAGGTCAGTGAAGGTCATTACCAGCCGTGAGTACTAATCTGTGCATATGGGTAGGATGCCCTACACTCGTGGGGCTACGTCTCTTGACCTTGTGTGTGTGTGTGAAACAAAAGCAGATGAGAAGCGAGACAGAGGCGGACAAACATGCAGATAAAGACGAGACAGAACGATAGATGGTGAGATTTAAAGATAAAAATAATAAGTTCAGACAGATGCAGACGAGGGAGAAGAGACAATGACGAGACAAAAGAAAGACAATAAACTCCAAACAAACAGTTTAGACAGATAGACAGATAAAGCAGACGGGAAATGAAAAGAGACCTTACATGAGCATGACAAGATAAAGATGACACACACGTTAATCACTGATCCAACATTACATGCGAACAATATAACACAAACAAATTAACAGGAGGCACCAATACATGATCCATCCGAGTTACCACTTATCCAGGATAACATTTACACTACGGGGGAAGGTTGACCACTGGTAAAGGTTTTACGATCACACAACACGCAATAACACAAACTCAAGAAAACATTTTACCAGAGACCCATGACAGTACCGCATGAATATAACACAAATATAAGTTATCATAGCAAAGAAACTCGTTAAAAAAAATACAGTAAAATAACACTAGATGAAAAAGGTATATCAGAGATGATTCTTCCTTATCATGCTAGCAGGAGATTGCAAAGACTCAATGTAACATTAGCCCCAAACATTGCAAGATCAGAGATAGCACTGCACCAAGGTCACTTCACCTTACTGGTGCGAGAAGCCCAAATTTACACTAATACGTGATAACATAGACCTTAGTTATTACTGTAACAAGATGAGATTAATTCATGATAATACAAGCCAGCAGTGAGAAGTCTCCTTGTTAGCACGAGCTGTAAGATAAGATGATAACTGTAAGATAAGAAGAGGTAACGCTATACAAAGACAACACCAACCCATGATAAGCTATGCCCAGTATTTCGGGGTTAACAGATGCCATGAACGAAGCATTTCATAAAACATGCTTATGATAACACTCATCCAATACAGCTCAAACTAAACCTCTTACAAAGATAACGCTATAAATTATCGCAGGCTCAAAATAACATCATCGTAGGTGGAAAATTAAAGACATCAACAAACGTAACATTAGCACAAGATAACTAACTCAGGAAAGTAATTTAAAACAATCTTCAGACAGTATAATACCAGACTAAATTCAGGTAGTATAACACCAGTTCGAGATGATACAAAACCAAGATAACCTAAGTCCAGGAATACAGCAAAACGCCAAGATAACAGGACTCGAGATAAAGCCAGAACACCACTCCTGTATAAGTCAACCTCAAGACTACACACAACACTAACCCAAGACGATGGCTAGACAACGGCCGCCGTAGACCAGCCTAGAATGGTGACGAGATATGACTAAAGCTACGATTACGTGTGTGCTTGTGACAGGGAGCAAGTACCGAGTCCTGCGGGATAACGAGCAGATCTTCAGGGTGACGGTGCTGGAGGACGGCTTCCACAACTTCCTCATGAAGATCCTCAACAACGCCAACCTCGATGTCCTCATCCTGAACAAGACCCTTGAGGCCGAGGGTTGCTGCTCCTCCTCCAGCACGGTGGGTGGCTCTCCAACCTTTACCTTACCTTTCATTTGCCTTAACGTGGTCATGCAGGTCTCCCGCCATAGTTGAGCCTGGGACTTTACCTTACCTATTATTTACCTTACGATGGTTTCATAATTCTTTTTTCCCTACAACTCGGAATACACCTCGACTCTTCTCAGGCATTCTAAATTTTTACTAGTAACGGTTCGCCCTTTATAATAACCTGATGTCTGAATCAATATATATCAAACTTCAACATAAAAAAAAAACTACATTGTCACGTCACATGATCAGTGTGTCACACGAGACATGAAATTTCCCTTTTCTGCATAATGAAACCTGGTATTTTATTGAACAGAGCAACATATCAGACGTGATTTACTTCATAAAATTATAAACCATCTGACAGTCTGGGACATAGGCCAAGTCTTCTGGAGAATTTGGATGATTGTTTAAAATAAATCCTACAGCCATGTCTACACCTAGATTTTAAATAAACGCCTACATCTAATTCATTTACCTTTCTATAAAAAGCGTGAAGACCTTAAGAACACTTGCCTGAGGACTCTCCATCTAAGCTTCAGAAAGGAGAATTTGTGATTTATTGAAATGTCGAAGGTAATTTTTTGCCCTCGAGATTGGATTGTAACTTAAACTTTAGGACAGAGATACGTGAAATATGATCTGTTTGCAAAATCCGAAGAAATGTTTAGACATTAAGGATGATTAATTGAGGAATGGGGTCTCCTGACGCAGCACCTGGAGGTGATGTTTCCTCCTGGCAACATGGTGGGCGTGGTGCAGGGCACGGCGATGGAGTACACAGTCCACAACCCCTCCGGTGACCTGCTCTTCCTGATTGAGAGGGATACAGTTGTATGCTGTAGAAAGCCCGGATACCAGGTGAGGTTTGGGTCCCAAGGAGAACTTCGGGTACTATTCGGTCAGAGCCGAGAACAGGTGATGATCAAACTCCCGACGAGAGCCATGACCCGGGTGTGGGCTTTTTCTTAACTAGAGAGGCTGTGGGTCAGGAACACTGCCAGATTATCACGTTTTCCTGGCGGTGCCCATTGGACGCCTAACCCTTGGGTTTCATCATGGGTGAGGAGTGGATCAGACTCATGAGGGATTTTTTTCTAGCTCTTTATATCTTTATTCGTGGTCCTGCCAGACTGATCGGGCGGAACCTTAACACTGGCAGACATTGCATAAGACGGATGACGTGCTCGCCTAACGCACCTTGTATGTAAAGGACGTAGAAATAAGTTTTATTTCACTTCTTAAGAAAAAAAAAGATATAAGGGAAATTCAAATGTGAGTTCAATTTGTTAAAAAAAATACCCCCCTTATGAGCAGCCAAAACCTAGTTCATTTTTTTTTCTAACTTACTTTTGCTGGTCCTTTTGCAGGTGGCGACCAGGGACAGGTTCGTCATAGGCAGGATGCTCCGCCAGAGGTCTTCCAGCTGCTGTGGAGACCGAGTCATGGCGGTGACCTTTCCACCCGATCTTGAGCTGCGTTCGAAAGCCCTTCTCCTCGCCGGAGCCTTGTCCATCGTGAGTAAAGGAAAGACGGTTATGAGGAACGTGTTCTCAGGAGGATGTAGGAGAGATACAGGTGATAAATGATGGTAGGAGAGGCAACCTAGCATAGTTATGGTGGCAATGAGGAAAAGGAAACGGAATATCAATGGTGTAGACTCCAGGGAAGGGTTAGTCTGGTGGTATGGCGACATTAAAACAGACACAAAGAACGGTTAAAAGAGAAAAAGGTGATTATAATGGAATTTCTAGTCACCAAGACGAGAATGAGAGATTGGTGAAGAAATAAGGATTAAATAACGTGATTAAGACGGAAGGTAAACTGTGATGGGAAGGGATAGACTTCTGATGAGTCGTAGAGATGGGAGGTCGGACACCTGACACATCGGGTGAAGGAAGTCCAGGGGGTTTAAGAAATTTTTATTTGTAAACAAACTTAACGTAACTCTCAATGAAGGTTCTTTCTGGAGAAAGAATGAAAGAAAAAAATGACTCCTGATAATGAGATTAGGTGAAATATATTGAGATGTTCATTTGTTTTCGTCTAGATAATAGAAGAATAACATGACGTCTGTGGATACCGAGAGGATATATACTGAAATGATATTGTAAATCACAAGGGAGAAAATGCGGTACCGATTTATTCTTTGGACAAAATCATAACGACCTTGTGTCATAACAGATCTGTCTTATCTTTCAGAGACACATGCACTGGTAGCACAGGTGTGCCATGACCAGCGTCCTCTCCTGCCATGACCAATGTACTCTTTTGCCAAGACGAGAGCGGTCTTCTGCCTCCCGTATCAAGACTGCTGAACCTTCCTCACTCACCTACCTGTATTTCCTGCTTATTACCTGACCATCTACTGTGGCCACTCAGTGTTACATTTATCATTTAGCAGCTTCATATATCTCTACGATTCAGGCATTATATCATATTGTTTATGGATTTGGTTTATATAAAAGCAGTTTCAATCACCACAATTCATAATATGTTACTTGCAATCAGCAATTACTTGTAGTCGGTAAACTTCCAGGGGTGACCGATGTCAAAGAAATGATGAAATCTTTCATCTGATAATTTTCAAGAATTACCTTTGAACTTTCGTGCTATCTCTGGGCTGGATAGAGCCTCGGTAGTAAGACTTGCCTTAAAGGTTCACCAGAACCCGAATCTGAATGGCTGTCCAGCATCCAAGCAGGGTAGGTACATCTGCCATGACTCACCCGGTGAGGGGTCACCTCTGACGTCAAACCCTCCAGGATGGCACATAGATTGACTGGTACAGACTAGCAGCAGGCCAGCAAACCAAGACTTCCAAGATCTGGGAAGCGGTAACTGGATGTGTAAGTGTATCGAGACCTGATGGGACTTTCTACAAGTGGAGGGACTACCTGGAACCAAAGAGGGGATCTAGAAGTGAATGGACAATCTAGAAGTGGAGAGTTTAGCTTTAAGATGAGATGTTTTCTATATATGGAAGATACCTGGAAGTAGAGGGAATATCTAGAAGTGCAGGTGGTATCTACAAGAGGAGGGATATCTAGAAGTGGTAGGAGTACCCAGAAGTGGAGTGTCATCTAAAAGTGGAGGGGATATGTCGAAGTGAAAGGGTTAGCTAAACGTACAGAGATATGCAGAAGTTGAAGAGGTATCTAGAAATGCAGAGCAATTGGGAGCGAGGGATTTTCAGAAAAAATGTAGAGTGCTGGGACATCTTGATGTGGTGGGGTTAGTTAGAGGTGGTAGGGTCACCCACTGAAGGGATTACCGTCAAGTGGAGCTTCTATCTAAAAGTAGAAGAGATATCTAGAAAGATATGTCTAGAAGATTAAAGGGCATCTAGTAGATGGGGGATATCTAGAAGATTAGGGGCATCTTGGAGATGAGGGAATACGTAGATGAGGAGATATATAGAAGATGAGGGGATATCTAGAAGATATAGGGGTATCTAGAAGAGAGGACACCTACAATATTCGCATCATCATTCTCCGTATATTTAGCCTCCACGGTCCTTGAATTACATTAACATATCTTCAGTACGAATGAGATATGATCTTACATTCATTGCTGCGGTTTACGATACTTTACATTTATGTAAATATGTGAATATATAAATATGAATACTAGCTTTAAGATTCTGACATATCATTGTTTGCAAACTCTCTCTCTCTCTCTCTGGGAGAAAACTCAGCGCCAGAACTTTATGAAATTTCAAGATTTTTCCTTAGAAAAGATAGAGATGACAGTGTTAATGATGTTGTTCAGGCAAAAGATTGATGAAAAATGTGTACAAGATACACACAAATGGACATATATAACAAGTCCCTAATCCCATAGAGAAGATTGAAACTAATACCAAAGTACAGATTAATTAAAATGTGATTAAAGTCTTTAAAAGGGTGGGAAGATTACACATCTGGAGCAGCGATTATATGTGAACGAAGCCACATGGATTTGTGCCGGGTAAAAGTACATAGAACTTAACTGTTTTCTCGACTTTGCAAAAATATTTGAAGTAAATCGCAGAATCTTAACAGCGGAAGAAAATGAGAAGAGAAACATGAACTCATGATAGATAATTAAGTTTTTCAATTTCTTAAAAATTTGTAAATACTTTCCCTGTCTGTTTTTCCCCCTTTCTCAATTCTCTCTATATTTAATTAGGGCCCGGCCTT
>JAYMFT010224906.1:0-11291 GCA_038088735.1 Panulirus argus | reverse complement strand
CACTCTATCATCAAACACATTCAACAATCCTTCAAAATACTCACTCCATCTCCTCCTCACTCCATCACTCCCTGTGTATATCTATCTTTTTATACCAGGTATTCCCAGTCACCAGTCTTATTTCAGAACACAACTCCACGAGCTCTTCACCATTTCCATTTACAACACCGAATACCCTATTTGCACCAATTATCCCCTCGACTGCCACATTACTCACCTTCACATTCAAATCACCCATCACTAATACTCGGTCTCATGCGCCAAAACTGTTAACACACTCACTCAACTGCTCCTGAAACACTTGCCTCTCATGGTCTTTCTTCTCATGACCAGGTGCATAAGCTTCAGTAATCACCCATCTCTTGCCATCCACTTTCAGTTTTACCCACATCAATCTAGAATTAACTTCCTTACACTCTATCACTCACTACCAAAACCCCTGCTTCAGTAGTAGTGCTACTTCTTCCTTAGCTCTTGTCCTCTCACCAACCCTGAAGTTTACTCCCAAGACATTTCCAAACCATTCTTCCCTGGTTTTGAAGTTACCTGGGGACAAATTGAAATTCTTAGTATTAGCAATCAAAATAGCTTCAATGACATTACGTGTTGCATAATCTCCAGGTGGATAAAGAATAACTGGGCTATTAAAGTCTACTGGGTGATCATCAATTGCTGGGAAACACAGTCCCGCCAAATGCTGGAATCATTTACCCTTTACCCTTGACCTTTGTTTCACTCAGAGTCAGATCATCCAGGTTTCTTTTCTCAAACATTCCACCTATTTATCCTTTCTTCTCATCTTGGTTACATCTACACACATTCATACACCTCAATCTGAGTCTTTGAGGGGGATGAGCACTCCCCACTTGACTCCTGTTTTGTCTTTTAGAAATTAAAATACAAGAAGGGGAGGGTTTCCAGCTCCTGCTCCTGCCTCCTTTAGTCGTCTTTTACAACACATGGGGAATAGGGGGGTAGAATTCCTTCTCTACTTCAGGCCATAAACAAACTAAATATTGTCAGAATACCTAAAGGTAGCAGTTTTGGACATTTGAATGAGAACCCCTTAAAATACTATACAAAAAGTTCATTTACTCCACCTAAAACTAAGCATCTCTTGAATAGGTCATCCACCATGTCAAAAGCAAACATGATAAAATATCAAACTACACAAAAGAGGCCCTCAGAACAAAACCAAAATTATTCAGCTCCTCCAAAATGAAGCTTAAATACTTCTGATATAATCTCTCTTCAGTATGCTCGGTGCACACTTCATTGCAACAGCCCTTGACCCATTCCACCCAAACCACATGTGAGTTTTTAGGTGGATATATTTTTTTTATTTATGTAGCTGCTTATAATGCTATTGTCCAGAATTCATCCTTCATAAATGCTTGAAACCTGATTTTCTTATTGCAGCATGCAGGCACAAGTTTAGACTGTGGAATCCTGTTAGTCAGGTCAAGAATAAGATTGCAAGAATTTGACATGGCAGCAGATGATCTTGAAAATATGTGTGAAGCCTTTGGAGAGCAGTTCCAGTTCAAGCTTCTTTCAGCGACACTTCATAGGGCTCGAGGAGAAAGACAAAAAGCTCAACAACTCTTAGAGGAATTTGTTCAGGTAAGAAAAAAAAATATTCAAGCTCTTTTCTTTTAGTCCATTCCTATTAACTTAGGGATGGACCATTGACTCGTAGATTTTCTCAACTAATGTCCGGTGTGCTAATAAAGTGAAACATGGCCTTACATTTTTATATATTAGAAACATCTTTTACCTTTTTCTCTTTGCACTCTGAATTGTCATTTGAGAATGAAGTCTCTATTCACACCTTTCATTTACACATCAAAATGATTCCATTGCATTTGATCAAAAATATTTCTCTCATCTTTATCTGAAATATCTACAGCCCTAAACTGTTCTGTCATTGTATTTATACATGTTGTATTTGTAACATATCTGTTACCTTAACTTTTTAGAAAGCATATGTGGTAATCTGCAAATGTAGAGACTAAAGCAATAGTTGATGGAGTTGTTTGGATAAGAAAAATATTTATGTAGCAGGAAATTCCTGTACCTTGCTGTCTTATATTGTTAGTTGCTATTAAGAATAATTGTAATGATAATTCTTAAGTTGATTTGTGGGCATGAATATATTCATCAGAAATTGATAATGCAGAATTCTTATGCTAATAATCATCTTTATGTATCTTTCACACCTACAGTGAGATTACCATGAGCTAATGAGAAAGCATTTACTTGGTGAGGATTGAAATGCTGTTTTACATTTCAAAATGGGGTGACTATGGAAATATGCTTCCTTAGCTCAATATGAAATGTAAGGGGTCAGCTGATGCTCATTCACAGGGACTCAGTAACTGTACAGTAACCTCTCCCGTGCATGATATCACATCATAAAGGCAGTATGGCATGGTTACTAGGCCACCACCATTCATTTCACTTGTATGACTGGCACAATGTGGTCTGCCTGTATGGGACTTGAGATGTTGGATGGTGTCAATACCTGGGTTTCTGCCCTTTCTGATATCTGATCGATGTATCATCTTACTTGTTCTTTAGGTACAGTAGCCAGATTGGAAAGGCATATTCAAGTTTTGGTCTGATATATGTACTGAATGATTTTATGAATGTTTGAGTGGTAGTAGTTGGTAGGCAGCTAATGACTAGGGAGGTATATTATATTACCAGTACTAACTGTCTAGGTATCATTAGGGTTAGTGATGGCTGCATAGTGAGCCGGCACTTCAATGGTTGTCAAGTTGCACTCATCTGACCCAGGTAGCTGTCTTTTCTTTCTGCCTCACCCATATATGGACTACTAGCATTTTGTCCCCAAACATACATTAACACTTGACAACACTGAATTCACACAGCTCATTTCTTGTAACTCTAGATTTTCCTGCGATGAGCAGTATGCGCTAGCTTGCCTTTTGGCAAAATGGTAGGAGCAGTAGACAGGAGTAGTGGGTAGGGACATTTACTCGCTGGACCATTAGCTAGAATTATTAAGTAGAATTAGTATGTAGGAGAATTAGGTAGAAGTCAGTAGGAACATTAGGTAGGAGCGTCTGCAAACACTGCGCTAGAGTTGTCCTCTACCGGTAACCTGTTAAGAGTGAGGTGTTAAAGGCTAAGAAGTGGCAATGGAGTTCTTTTGTTATGGAGACTCTAGTGCTGTGGCCACCCCCTTTAGCGAGTTTTAGTTGGAACAGGCGTTAGAGATATAGATAGATAGATACTTTTTTAATTGTGTAGTTTGCAGGACTTTTTTTTTTCTTCCCCCCCCCCCCACAAGCATTAGTTAGCAGCACCAGCATCATTTGCCACAAATGCTGGTAAGTGTAGGTTCAATATCATCCACATTCATAGATGTTGGTTTTTGGTAAGTAGTTCTTAGGCTCAGATATTTTGTGTATACTGGTTTTTCATTTTTGAGCACCTTTTTTATTCCTCTCTCATGGTGCCTGACTCCAGCTTATTGAAAGTGGCATTTCAGGTGGGTTTGTTTGGGAGTGAAGTGTCACAGGGAGGAATGTGGTGTTACTCATCTTTAATGCATTTGGAGCATTATAATTATATCTCAAAATGTTTGCTTCAACATATGTTGTAAATATTTTGTTTAATATTTGCCGTTTTGTGCATTAGCAAGATAGTGATGCTGTAAATTTTACAGAGAAGAAGTGGTATGTTTAAGTCTCTCATTTTAAGATATTTTGGAGGTCTTGTGAATATTGTTTTCATTTTTTTGGTATATCTGACTGATTTGTTGCGAGTTGTTTACTGTGCTGATCTGCCGTGAGATTTTTGGTGAAATTATGTGTGGAATCAGTCAGATGTGTTTTGTATTGCATTTGTTTTTGTTTTAGAAACTTAGTTACAATATTTTTGTTTGTTATTTTTGTTTAAAGACTTGGTAACTTGATATTTGAGAGTTGTGAACTCACTCTCATGATAGATATTTCATAATTTATTTTGGGCTACTAAGGCAATGGTATTTGATTATTGTATCGTTAGGTTTTCATTCACAGGCTACTGAAGTCATTGCTGAGTTATGATTATTGTTATAAATATTGCAGGAGCAGCCTGGTTATGCTGAAGGCCACATGGAATTAGGACGAGTATATTATGAAAGGAGAGACCTAAAGAAAGCTCAGATATGTTGTATGAGGGCTGGAAAGCTGGACCCAAAGCTTGGACAAGCATTTTTATACTTGGGACATTTCTTCCGATATGAAAACAACATGGATAAAGCTCTAAAATGCTACGAGAAAGCATTATCCCTAAGTCCCAATGATGATGACATTGGAGCAGCCTTGTCAGATCTGTACAGAATTCTTGGAAAATATGTAAGCAGTGCAACATATAAGTTTATCAGTGTTTTTTATTTAGCATGTGCAAACTTAGTATCTGTTGATCTTTAATTTGGGTTTAGGAAGACATGATCATGACCAATTGTGTCTTGATAAGTAAATTCAAAGCTAGCTTGAAGGTATGTTGAGCATAAAGTGCTTTTGACTTATTTCACAGAAGTGTGCTTTCAGGTATTGCCTGTTATTGAAATCTTTTAAGCAGAATTAACATATGTAAAGAGCATATGTTAACTGAATGAGTCAGTGCATGAATAGTATGTAGTGGGCAACTGGTATTGTTTAAAAGAGAACTATTAAATATACATTTCTGAGGAAAGTTTACATGTTAGGAGTTTTGCAACTATGCAATATTTCAAAAAAATTCTCAATGTTTTCCACAAGATTTTAAGGAGTGTTTGGTCAGTGAATGTTACATGATATAGAACAGTTACTAATTACAATCTTTCACACGTACCCACCTGTTTGGACTGACTTGTTTAAAGTCTCAGAAATTTATTTGATCATCAGCATTGAAACCAAACAAAATCAAATTTAAACCACTTTTGCAGTAAAATTATTTTAAAACAAAACTAGCCAAATGCTGTGTATTGAGTGTCAAATGTAGATCTAATGAATTATAAATTTTGATCCTCATAAATCCATGCCATATGAAGAATTTTATTTTTAAAGTTTCAGTATTCAAGTGAATCTATATAGTAAAGAACATCAGTAATAAGGTAGATATGTCAACAATATTGTGTGTAAATAATTTGTCATTGATGATGTCAGAAGTCAGGTTAATGCAGAGTTATGCCTTTATGTAGTATATAAAGAATGTTATATAACTCTTCTTAGAAAAAAACATTGAATCTGTGCTGTAAGAATCATTGTATACCTGTTTTGTATATCTATCATTACTTTTTCATAGGAAGAAAACATTAAATTGTTGCATCGTATAACAAGTGAAGGAGGCCGTTCATCCTGTGGCTGGGCATGGCTTCGGCTTGGTCTCCACCATCTTGTACTCCAGAATTATGACCAGGCTATACAAGCCTTTCAGTGCACTATCACCATAAACCCCGATGATAGGTAAGTAGAATGGAATTTCTTTATGTTAAACTAAGACATTACAATTTCTGATTGAACATACTGCAAGTCATAACTGCCTTACTGATAGCACTAAATACTTACCTCTCAGTTTTCATGTGCTCACTACAAACATACATACACACAATATCACCACATTTCTTTATCTGTGGTCCTTCCCCCTGGATGTGATCATCTACCTGAGTGGAATGGGAGCCCCATAGAGAGGGATCTTTGTACAGTAAAGTAAATACAGTATAACTACTAGTGTTACTGGGCTCTGCTTGCAAGTGGTTACACCCAATAGCAAGAAAGAACATTTTTTGAGGTTGCATCATTGCCAGTGGATGAAAAGTATACAGGAGAAAATTGCAATTGAAATCATTGTAAGAAAGAAATGATACATCTTTTCTTGAAACATGATTTTCAAAATTGATTGAGTTGCAAGAGTAAACAGCTGAATTTTGCAGAAACACAGAGATGTTACTAGATTTGGTTGAGTTAGATTGTACTTGATATGTATGAATTGCTTTTATTAGTGCATATGTAAGGACGATGATAGAAGAAATTGAGAACAGATATGGATAATGCTTTGAGTGTTATGCTTTCGTAGTAATCCCTTCCATTAAGTACTGTATCCATGTTTGCAATATATCTTCTTTTATGGAAATCATAGTCAGTGAACAAATTCACACAGATTTACAATGACAGTTTTCCAAATCAACTTTTCTTGTTCTGCTGTATTCCAAAATCTTTTTACACACAGGGTTTTGATTGTGTTAGTAGGTTTCCTTAATACTACTGGCATCTTATAACACCCTGTTACCTCTCTCATTGTACAGTATGACATTTAGAAATATTGAATTTACAGTGCTAGCTATGAGTGTCTTGGAGATGCTTATCTGGCTCGTGGTGCTCACAGTGCAGCTCTGAAGGTGTTTACTTATGCATCTCAGCTCAATCCAGGGGCTCTTTATCCTCTATACCAGATTGCTCATATTAAGCAGGTAAGTACAGTATGTTTTATCATGAACTGATTTCCAACTTGGCTAGAAAATCAAATGTTGTGGTTCATATTTCCAATACTGTTGCAATATTTGATCTATTCTTGAATATTGCTCCATCGTTCCAGGTCATTAGTTCATCTTATATTGAATTCACAAACTCATTTCCAAAACTTTTTTTTTATAGTAACCAACAATGTAATTGCATGGGCAAAATAAGCATGCCATAATTTTTTGTCATCTCATATGAAAAGAAAAGTAGAGTACAAGAAAAGGGATGAAGAGATCAGTTAGATGTCTGTAGGTGTTTATAGACCTCATTCATACATTGAAGGTTATGAAAAAGTGAAAGACATAAGAAGGAAGAGAATTTCACAGCTTCCCTCTGTAAGAAAGAGGGTATCATAATAATCAGCCTTTGTATATTTGGTCTCCATATAGTAACTATGGAAAGCAGTAGTCATTCACTTACCATGGGCCCAAGTCCTTAGTGGCTGGAACATGCAAAGGCAACTCACAAGAGTGATAGTTGAAATGATCCTTGTAAGACACAGGGTGCAGCAACATCACAGCAGCCAGAAAGGATTGGTTGAAGAGTGGTGATAACTGGTACATTAATGAAGCAGAGTGATGTGAATTTACTTTCACAAACAAATAAGTCTAGGAAGAGCTATCTACCCAAGATGTACAAGTAGTAAGCCATACAGGGGCAAAGAGGACCCCTGTAGATATGGAATAGCTGTGTGCAAGAAAAAGGATAATGACATTTATACAGTACCCCTAAGCTGTTGGGAATCATATGTTGTCATGCTCTTTGTGTGAGGTTTCCAGGACAGAGTGTAGGATATGGTTATGCCTGGCCATGATCATATTATTGTTGGGTTGAATTGTAATGTTTTTAAAGTTCAGTAGTGAAAAGAGAATGGATATAGAATGAGGTATGGGTAGAAGTTATTGTTTTGCACTGTTGAGTTTAACCAGGGTACTCTTTGCATACCAAGATACTGCTTCAGCATTTCTCTAATTCGTTTTTACTCTAACAGTACTATCCATTATTGCCTCAACAGTTTCACTAATTCCTCTAGTGCTTTCCAACCTGGTAGGAAATAATGACAAGTTTATCAAAAAGAATGATGATAGAAAATAATAATTCATCTGATATTTATTTTTGCAAGCATTCAGTTTTCTTCCTTAAAATTGATTTGTAAATCATTAAATTTTGCTACATGTTTCAGCCCCTACTCTAATATAGATATTTCATAGTGCTTTCTCATTTCATTTATTATTATTACATCTGTATTCAGTTCATTCACTTTTGTTCCCCTTCTTTCCATTTCATCACATCCCGTACTGATACCATTTTGTCAGTTTCTCTTATTATACAGTATATCACAATAACAACATTCTTAGCATGTTCATAGACTTTTTCTCTTTCCTTATGCATACGTATTTCAATTGTGAATTGATTCATTTTGATGATTCAATAATCCAGTGATCAGCATTTCTTCAACTTTTCTCCAACACTTTTACAGTACTTTTCAGCACTACATATTTTCATTAATCCTTCATAATATTCTCTTTATTGCTGCCACACTCCTTTACTGCTTCAGCACACTTTAGAGATTCAGTATCTTTTCATCTTTGATCCTTCACTGGAGTTCATCAGTACTCTTATATGAAGAGTCTTCCAGGTCTTGTCCATTTCTGTGCTAACACTCAATCAACCCATCCCAATTTTGCAATAATGCTACTTCATCATATTTCCAACAGTTCATTTTCTTCATATATCTAACATATCTCATTTATCTTTTAGTTGTGACCTTGTACTTCTCAGTTCTATGTTCCATGTGCCTCCATTTTGCTTGCATGATAATGGAATCTAACGAAATAGTAATGACTTTCGAAATTTGTTGGGGATGACCTGTTCTGTTCATTTAGGATAAGAGATAATGTAGTGTATGTTCATCCATCATATGCATACATATATTATCTAAATCAAAAGCTCTCTATATTGTTATTTTTCTTTCAGATAGTTGGTGAAAACCTAGAGGCAATAAAAGACTATGAAGCTGTGTTGAAGCGAGAGCCGATTGAACCTGTGCGAGTTGTGTCCCTAATTGGGCTGGCTGATGCTCTCATAGCCAGTGCTAGAAAGTATCATGAGCAGTCTTTCTTCTCAAACTTAAAGGATGCATGTCTCAGTGCCATCACTTATTTGATGAAGTATGTTGATTTTAATAGGATTACATCTTGGGGTAGCTCTAGCTTATAGTGTAACAAAAGTTGCACTACCTGTACTCTGTTTCTCTCTGGGGTTGATTTGTCTAGTGAGCTATGAGAGATGTTTGTGACCTTTGTGGATTAGAAACCTCTTATCCCCCTACCTTACTAGTGAGACATATGCCTTTCAGCCAGTGTGGTTTGGCTCAGGTTCACCTTCTGACCAGTCAACAACCTTTTGTCAGCAGTAACATCATTATCCCTAGGTTGTTGGTCGAGAAACTTCTTATTCTGTCTCAGAACACCAAGATGATACTTCATCAGCTGTGGCTGCTGGCTTTTTCCATCCTTACATAGCTAAGTATCTTTGTTTGACTTTTGATTAGATTTTGATGAATGGTACATCTACTGAAAACAAATGCGTCTCGTTTTGCTTACATGATATGTGTACACAGGAAGTATACATTTAGTGAGAGTATGTATGATCCTAGAATTGTCTTGAATATCCAAAGTATTTTTTTTTCTGGTTACCAAATGACACTGTCAACTTTAATGACCCTTACTTACTATATGTAGAGCCTTCCACCTCTTGTTCATCACCTTTTAGGTTCTCCCGTGTTTGCAGCTAAGCTAAGAAGCGGCAAGGGAGTCCAGTAGTATGTAAACTATTGCAGTGGCCAAACCCTTGAGGGAGTACCAGGATGGAAGAGGCATCAGAGATATATAGAGAGATAGAAAGTTAGATAGTACATTCTAGATTGATGTGGGTAAAACTGAAAGTGGATGGAGAGAAATGGTTAATTTTTGGTGCTTATGCACCTGGTCAGGAGAAGAAAGATCTTGAGAGGCAAGTGTTTTGGGAGCAGCTGAGTGAGTGTTTCAGCAGTTTTGGTGCACAAGACCGGGAATTAGTGATGGGTGATTTGAATGTGAAGATGAGTAATGTGGCAGTTGAGGGGATAATTGGTATGCATGGGGTATTCAGTATTGTGAATGGAGGTGGTGAAGAGCTTGTGGATTTGTGTGCTGAAAAAAGACAGGTGATTGGGAATACTTAGTTTAAGAAGAGAGATATACACAAGTATATGTATGTGAGTGGGAGAGATGGTCAAAGGGCATTGTTGGATTATGAATTAATTGAAAGGCATGTAAGAGAGAGACTTATGGATGTAAATGTGCTGAGAGGGGCAGCTGGTGAGATGTCTGATCCCTGTCTTGTGGAAGTGAAGGTAAAGATTAGTAGAAGTTTTTGAAAAAGAAGAGAAAATGCCAGGGAGAGGAGAGTGGTGAGAGTAAGTGAGCTTCGAAAGGAGATTTATGTGAAGAAATACCAGGAGAAATTGAGTGTAAAATGGCAAAAGGTTAGAGCAAATGAAGTAAGGGGAGTGGGTGAGGAATGGGATGTATTTTGGGAAGCAGTGATGGCATGTTCAAGAGAAGTGTGTGGCATGAGAAAGGTGGGAGGTGGGCAGATTATGAAGGGTAGTGGGTGGCAGGATGAAGAAGTAAAGTTGTTAGTGAAAGAGAGAAAAAGGGCAGTTGGACAATGCTTACAAGGAAGGAGTGCAAATGACTAGGAGATATATAAGAGAAAGTGGCAGGAGGTCAAGAGGAAGGTGTAAGGGTTGAAAAAGAGGGCAAATGAAAGTTGGTATGTGGGTATCATTAAACTTTAAGGAGAATAGAAAGATGTTTTGGAAGGTGGTAAATAATGTGCGAAAGACAAGAGAACAAATGGAATCATCGGTGAACTGTGTTTTTGATTGGTTGATTGATTTGTGCGGGAGCCCTGGCAAATTTATTGTGTACCCCATACTCATCCTGTGAGCGGTAGTGCAAAAGGATTACAGGGTTCACAAAGGGTCTTAGTTTGGTTGGTAAGGATATATTCACTGTATATATGGGTCATGGTGAAGTGCCTGAGAATTGGTGGAATACGTGTATAGTACTATTATACAAAGGCAAAGAGGGTAAAGGTTAGTGTTCAAACTACAGAGGCATAAGTTTGTTTGTTGAGTATACCTGGAAAATTTTATGGAAGGGTATTGATTGAGAGGGTGAGGGCATGCACAGAGCTTCAGACTGGGGAGGAGCAGTGTAGTTTTAGAAGTGGTAGAGGATGTGTGGATCAAGTGTTAACTTTGAAGAATTTATGTCAGTAATACTAAGAAAAACAGATGGATTTGTATGTGGCATTTATGGATCTGGAGAAGGCATATGAAAGGGTAGATAGAGATGCTGTGTGGAAGGTCGTATGAAGATATGGTTTGGGAGGAAAGCTGCTAGAAGCAGTGAGAAGTTTTTATCAAGGGTGTAAGGGATGAATATGAGTAGGAAGAGAGGAGAGTGATTAGTTCCCAGTGAAGGTTGGTCTGTGGCAGGGATGTGTGATGTTTCCATGATTTATTAATTTATTTATAGATGGGGTGGTTATGGAGTTAAATGCAAAAGTTTTGGAGAGAGGTGAGTATGCAGTCTTTTGGGGATGAGACGGCCTGGGAAGTGAGTCAATTGTTGTTTGCTGATGATACAGTACTGGTGGCTGATTCGAGTGAGAAACTGCAGAAGTTGATGACTGAGTTTGGAAAAGTGTGTGAAAGGAGAAAGTTGA
>JAYMFT010224895.1:0-11291 GCA_038088735.1 Panulirus argus | reverse complement strand
GGAAGCTGTGTCAAGGCGAGATGCAGATCGAGTGAGAGAAGAGGGAGCAGAATTGAAGGATGTGGATGAATGCACACTTCATATAGTCACTTTTTAACTCAGTGTGCACAGCACATAAGAGTAAAACCTGGCCAGATATGATATACCTTTATTAGCAGTAGCAGTATCATACACCTTACATTAGTACAGAAACTATCTTCATATTCATAGAAACAATAAAGCTTCCAAGAATTGTCAAATGAAAGCTTGACTAAAGTAACACGCTGGTAAAACCTATGGACAAAGTCAACAGTGAGTATTAGAGTGATGATGCATCAGTAAAGGGGCGGTGTGATGAAGCCAAACGTGTGGTGACACCTAACACCTGACTGATGAAGTCACTCTGTGTGGCTCTCTTATGAGGCACCAGAATTGCCCATCCATATCACACACTTTCTTCCCCACAAATCGCCGTGAGCTGGCCACCAGTGACTTATGTGCCATTTGTTTCACGCTTGGTGTACAAAAGAAGGTGTTTAAAACACAGGTTTGTGACAAGGGGTTTATATCATATCTACCCACTTAAGGAAAGCGAGAAACAAAGTCTTCATAATATACTGTCTGCTTATATCAGGTTACGTTAGCATCAGTCAAAGTCGAACATCCTGTCGTAATTTCGAGTCTGGACGATAGGCTGTTAAGCATCAAAAATGGACTCAACTAATATTACAGACTGCTAACACTATCACTAGGTGTTTTTTATATGTTTACAGAAATAAAGCTATGTGCAGTACGCATATATGTATTTTTCAAGTCTTACCCAACATTTTCCTATCCGTACTACTACTGGTTGTCTGAAAGATAAAGACACTGGGGACATGTGAATGGAAAATGATGACTCCCACTGAACACAATAAACAATCTTGGTATAAAGTCTGAACTATTTTGGACACTAAGGTATTACAAAGTTAGCTAAGTCTGCCCCCAGATTGAATGGGAGTCCTACTTAGATAGTGAAGAGTCTTTTAAACAGATGCTTCTCGTATAATGTACTGCTCTCACATCTGAGGAGTCTTTAGCTCTAAATACTTGGTAAAGATGAGTCCTAAAGCAGTCCGACCAATAAGCAACCTCAAACTTACCTCAAAACTTGACCTACTTGCCCAGCACCATAAGGTTGGTTTTCTCTCCTTCTTCGAGATACCACTTCGGTTTCTTCTCACGAAAACTGGCTACTTGTGTGCCTTCGTCATTTGGCTCGGCACGTTTCAGCCTCGCATAAATTCAGTGTGACCGTTTAGAACTCAAGGGTAAGTTGTGATGTCTGTGTCTTTTCCTACACCTTCAAGTTCTGAAACCCTTTACAACCTCATGTTATGTTTTTCCAAACAGCTTTGACCAACTCATTTATAAAAGGCAGAGTTTTCACTTCTTCAGAAATTATTAGATCCTTCTTCTTTCCCAACATGTCTAAGCTCTGGCTCTCTTTATCACCTCTTTTGTTTTCCAGATAGCTATGACCTACTAATCTTGAGAGAAGCAGAGTTTCCATTTTCCCAAAAAACCCTTTGAATCTTTCCCTCTTCTTCTCTCCTTACTTCTCTATCAGTTTAGTGATTTTTTAATGATCCATCTAAGTCGTGGCCTTGGTGAGGACGTTTGTCCGTGACTGGAGCCCCTTCCGTCAGGAGAGCAGAGAAAGGATTTATCCAAGTGGGTCGCAGCATAATGTGTGAGGCGGGAGGGTTGTAAACACGTGCAGTGTACTGCGTGAACTATGCTCATGATTTAAGTACATGACTGAGGTTTGGTTTATGTCACGACTGGTGTAGAAGCAGTTGTATACGTGGGGCATATCACGGATGGTGTTTGACGAAGCAGCTGTATATGGTTTATGACGCAGGCGGCGTTTGATGAAGCAATCATACAAGCTGGGCAGGTGGGTTATATGATAAAGGATGTGTGTAATAAAGCTGTTTAGAACAGAATGGTTATGACACAGCTGGTGTATAAATGAACAAACGTACATAAAAACAGGTCGTTTCTGATGTACAGGTTGGCTGAGATTGAGATGGTGTGTGACTAAACCATAGCACATTTAGGTTATGACACAAGAGGCTTCTGATGGTGCAGTTATACAGGTGGGTTTATAAAACAACTGGCGGCTCGAAGATGAAGCACCTATGTGCGGGTGGTTTATGATACAGATGGCGCAGATGGTTTGTGAAACAAATTGTTTACTTCACTCACCTGGACGATGACTTGGCCAGGCGAGGCGGCCTCCGACACGCTGCCCTTGAACACGTGACTGCTGAACTCCGGAGGATTATCATTGACGTCCGTGACGGTGATGGTGATGTGGGCGTCAGTGTGGCTGCCCGTCACGGAGTCGCGCGCGCGCACCGTCAGGTTGTGGACGCGGGCGGCCTCGTAGTCCAGCGATGCTATGGTCTGGATCACACCTATCGCAAGGCGGATGCTACAGTAGGTATGGTACGCCGTGCGGCAACCAGAGTATTCAAATGATTCCTTACAAACGCTGAATAACTAATGCATGCAGTACTGTATTCTTCAGCTAATGACAAAAAATTACCAGTAACGTAACAACAGGATGCATAACAATCTGATGAATTATTGGTTGACAAAACATCATGTGGAAATTTAGGCCCTATAATTTAGAGCAATTTAGACACTTAGGATTTTAATGTTCGTTGAACCCATTGTTAGAAGTAGTCTGACAAACCGCATAAACATGGCTTTAGAAATGAATGGCTAAAGAGGGTCACTGTATATCACAGAGCTACAGAAGAATCACTGACTTATCCACAAACACAAGACAACGTTCTGCCAACTCTGGAGGAACCGTCCATCGACATGGGAGGTTAAAGAGGTGTCGAAGTCACTTCGAAGGTCTCCTCATGAGGGCAGGACGCTGTTTTGGGAACAAAGTCACCTGCTCAAGAACGCTAATATGGAACATCAGATGGTCAATCTTTTTGACGACAATGAATTCTTAAGATGCTACCGTGCACATTGGTCCGTTCTGAAAGCTGATTCTGGAACGCTAAAGCTTTCTACACAAACGTCCACGGACTGTGCAAAACATTAAAAGCAGTAAATAAATTAAAAGAAAAAGCGTTCTGGATTATATGCAAGACTTCTACTTTCTGCTGCGTGTGGTACCTTGTGACATGGGATGAGAGAATTAGGGCCAAGGTTTATGGTCAAATAGACTGTTGTGTTGTTACATACCTTCTCCTTTAGTCTGTTATTCCAAATATGTTTACCAATCAACTGGCATTTTTTATAATTAGAATTTTCTCAAGTACCAATTGGACAATTACTCAGGTTAATTGCAAAAGGATCCCTGGTCACACAGGACCATAAGCACACACACAGACACACAGACACACACAAATTCAGACACACACACACACACACACACACACACAAACACACACACACACACACACACACACACACACACACACACACACACACACGTACATTACAACCAATGTTCACAACATAATTCATAAGTTTCATTCAGTAAGACAGGAGAAACCAATAGCCAAGGTAAGCCTGAAGAGCCAGTCATTTCAGACACATATATAGAGAGTGATGCAGGAAGTGGTCTATATACAGAAGGAACACAAGGGCAGCAACTAGTAGTAAAAAAACATACTTACACTGCGATTCCACAGCATTGCCACCTGAGAAAGCAGACATAAGCCGTGGTAAAGCTGCGTGCTCAACACGTAGGGGGAGTGGGAGGACAGAGCTTCATTACATTGTCAATAATGAGCTTATCTAATGAAAAGAACAGGAGGAGAGAGCTGAGGATTAAGAGTTAGTAGGGTGCAAATTGGTTGTGAGAGACATTTGGATTCCACTGTAATGTAAGAGGAATAACCTTTATCGTATACAACAATAAATTGCGATGATGACATAATATATATATATATATATAGAATGACAGGTATGTCTGCATTAACCAGGCAAAACATAATATTACTATCAGTATTTTACCTTCTTTTTTTAAGCTGGAATAATTTTCCTTTTCTTTCACAAAATCCTCCCACTCTGAAAACCAGTGAAGGCAGGAGAGCCTTCACTGATAAAATACAACGTGGAATATGAGACTCCATCAATTTGACGTACACAGGTATACCACCACCACCACTGAAGATTATCATGGAAAGGGAACCCTCTGCCAGGGAAATCTATAGTGGAAAACGAACCTCCCACCAATGGAACAGATACGAGTGAACCTCCCACTGCTGAAGTAAACATGGAAAGTGAACCTCCTGCCAGTGAAGTGTACCATGGAAAGTGAACCTCCTACCAGTGGAGTGTACCATGAAAAGTGAACCTCCTGCCAGTGTAGTGTACCATGGAAAGTGAACCTGCTGGCAGTGAAGTGTATCATGGAAAGTGAACCCCTGTCAGTGAAATAATGAAACCCCCACCAGTGATACATAACACGTGAGGTAAAGCTGCAATAGTGGAATGCAACACAAACAGTTGAACCACCACCAGTGAAACAGAAGGCGGGAAGTGAACCTTTGACATTTAGTTATAACATGTTGATGTGGGACTCGTCTGTGACGGCCAGTGTGGATTGTAATCTCTGAGGTAAGACAAGTGAGATATGTGACACTTAAAACAAGGGAATTACAAGCTAAACGCATGATAATTCATTACATGAGAGTACGTACCCGGATGTGAGTGAGGCTACTGGGACGCTAGACTAATAAGAAAGATTTTCCCTATTACCGCCTAGCATTCATAGTTATTGGGTTCATCTGCGTCACTACCCTTACAGGAGAGCAAAGCACAGTACTATTTCTATGTATATATAATGTTCTCCATCACGAAGTTCAGCTCATCACACTACCTCAGACTTGTGTTCCAAGGGCAGTTGATGTGATTCTTCTTTCGTTTAAAAATTCCAGAAAATATATAATTAGCTGAACTCCCTTTGGAGTGATTTCTTACTTGTGTATGAATACGTTTAAGTGAAAGATTGTTTATGTTGGTTCTGGATTTTAGGCATTACGAAAATATAGTTACTCTCCGTATAGCTAATTTTGTCCTCGGAGAACAGATGGTGTGTTTTCAAGATATGCGACGACATTACAGTCTGTCTCTGAGAATTAACAAACATTGCTTACCAGTTGTATGAATACATGCTTCAACCTACGTATAGTTTTGGAGCGTTCATCTCTGAACGATGTTAGAGATATACCTAACGTTTACGAACAGAATACGGAGAAAGTACTACTGCAATTGAATACGTTTGTTTCCTGACGAAGAGCAGACTTTACAGTTGGCTCTTGACTGTGACTACTCTTACCCTTGGGAACTGTACTCTGACCCGAGTGTAAGATCTAAATAATTTACCAAGATTTCAAACAGACCTCAAAATCTTAATCAGCAGTAAAACTGAGTTTGTACAGATCTCTTACAAAAGGGGAAAAAAGATTTCCGTAATCGAAATCTATACCCTTAATTGGAGTAAATGGTTCAGAAGACACACAACAGTTGTGTAGCGGTTACCGTTAATGACCATAGCGCATGCACGGGCGGCCCAAGAGTCGAACCACCAGGGTTCCAATCTTGTCCGTATCCGGTCCGTAGTCCAACCAGCTGGATGAATTGGGTATCAGGCTAAGGCAAGATTATACATACACCCACACATGGTAACGCTTGTTTACCAATGGCGTCTTAGCTACGTCACTTCCTTGTATATGAACTGATTGTTCTACATTTTCTATCTCATTCTCGATTCCCCCATGACGATGCGATCATTACACACACACACACACACACACACACACACACATTATATATATATATATATATATATACCATTACATGCCTGGGATTGAACCCGAGATACTAGAATGACGGCCAATGATTAATACCAAGTATGTAATGCTGAATGGTATGCATATATATGTATAAGTGTATACGTGTGTGTGTTTACAGCGTAAATGTGATGGCCTTGATTAGGGCATTCAGTCGCCCGTAGCGTAACAGCAAACTTGAGGAAGTGAAAATAGACATGATTTCTGTGCACTGTAAATAATGTGTCAGTCGACGAGCGTTTTATATGCTCAGGAATAAGGCGTAGGCGGAGGAAGGGAGGATGATTCCTGTTGTTAGTCAAGAGCGATGGTTGCGATTCTTGTGTCGCAACAGTTAGCAAGGAATGAGACGCAACACAAGTTCACCGTCTGTTTGGTCTTACGCGTACATAACTCGTCCTCAGAGAGAATGAAACACTGGGGAATAACGACAAGTAACGACTACATATCATTATATAGTTTTCCCACTTTCTCACAGAATTCTATAGGAAGTCTATCTACTGTATCAATTCTTAAATTACACAACGTATTCATCCACGCCAAAAGATATCTCAATATAGTAACCAAAATGTAATATATTACGACGGTATCCGTGATGATAATGAACATCTCAGTAGTACATACATATATTCATCTATGAATGATGATAATATAGCCCATAACCTGGATATAAACTATCATTTTTCTGTCATTCAAAAAGACTGAATTGTTAAGGCAGCTTGAAAGAAGTCTATTGGGGACAAGGTTACCACATGACTACATCGGACGAAGGAGCTCCACACACCCAGGTTAGTTCTGGTCGCTGGTGGACTATAAGAGCAGCTGGCCTCTGTTCTAGTGTCTTTGACAACAGAGTTGTAGGGGTTAGTCAGTATATTGTCATATATACCTTGAGGCGATATTAAGCTGATCATACGAATCATAGGGTCAACATAAACCTAATATATATATATATATATATATATATATATATATATATATATATATATATATACTCGTATATATATTTCAAACATTTTTCATTTTCAAAAACCGAAATTCTTTGTAACTGTTCCCATCCAAAGCACTGCAGAAAACAAATGCAAGAAATATCATTAGAAGAAACTACGTAAATGAAATAAGAATTGATTTTACAATGATTGCTGCAGGTAATCGTTACGTGAACCAAGTGATGTGGTAACGGCGCTCTCTTATTGCAAGAGACCTCGACAAGTAGAATGTGGTGCTAATATTACGAGTCCCTTAAGTCTACGGGGCTTGTTTATTAGCTCTTTCAACTCGAGGGTACAAATCTTGAGCACGACGGTACGACCCTTGAGCACGACGGTACGACCCTTGAGCACGACGGTACGACCCTTGAGCACGACCATGTGACCCATAGTATAGAGGTATAGCCATTGATCTAACTCTTAAGGGTTAGATCAAAGATCTGGCCATTATGCCCAGAGGTCGTAGCGTTTTGTTCAAGGGTCGTCACGCCGTGCTTAAGGGTCGTACTGGCGTATTCAAAAAAGTTCGTTGTGTACATTACGTGAAACCCGGTGTTTTACATAGCCTGTGCATTCCGAGCTCTGCCACGTGGTCTGTGTAACCCGATATTTGATCTGGTCTGTGTCATTTGATTCCCTGTTACATACTCTGCTCTACGTGCTGTGTGTCATACCCTCTGCGTCGTATGCTTTCTGTCACAGTGTCCATTCGTTAAGTGTCATATGCTCCGTGTCACCCTAAGGAGTATATCCTGCTTGTGCCATTGAGATGTGTGTCACTTGGTCTTTGTTATCTGGGGCTTGTCATTACTTCTGTGTCACTTGATGTCTGTCCCCCTTGTCTGCGGTACTCGGCTGTTTTACCTAGTCTGTGTTGCAGCTCGGTTCTACACCAGCATCAGGATTATTGGAGCCCATATAGACCGATACAAGAGCAGCTCCCTCTTAGCCATTTTGAACAGCATCAGTAATTACTAGACTGCCAACCCCAGTAAACGTGTAAAGAGTGTCTGTTTCAAGCACCCACCAGACCTCCTGAAGGAGTGAGTCTGTGAATGAGACTCGAATTGCCTTCAACACCTGAAGGAGGTTCTCAAGTTTTCTTTTCTTCGTTCGGTGGTTATAACTTAACGTCAACGACCTTAATGACCCTGTGAGGTGATTAGGCCTAAGGCCCAAATGTTTTGTTATCGATACGGTGGTTAGTGGGAGAGGAAGAAGAGATGGGGCTTGGGAAGGACCTAGTCTGAAATGGAGGAGAGGGTTGAAGTGTACACAGGTGTATTGCTTAGGTTTTATACTGCGTGTGGATGTTTTCCTGGAAGCGTTTGAAGATTCAAGAAGCAAATATCACTTAAAAATAAATAACTTTAACCTCTCTACTGTATTAGCGGAAGTGCAAATAATGTCACTCGTGAACTAGAAGCGAAGTATCTGTTACTCCGTATCTTTTAGCGTACTTATGATGCTGCTTTCAACCAATCTCATCGGCGATCAGTTCCATATGTTGACAATCCGGTTACAGACAACGCATTTCGCCTCATTTGAAGTATTGCTGCAAGTGAGCTCACTCTTATCAGGCCTTAAACAGCTGTTTGGGATTGAGAAATGAAAGGCCCTTTGGTAAATTTTGAGTATTTGTATCCAGTCATCCCAACCAGCCCTCTAAATAAGTTTAAGGTGTTCTGGACGGCTCATGCCGGATTTGCTTCTCACTCTGGTAATCATCTTGGTAGCATAGCGCTATACCCTTTGTATTCTGAATGTGTTCTATCTTTTAGTAATTAGAATGACCAAAACTGAACGTAATATTCTAGGTTGGGACGCGCCACTGAATTGCAGACTTATATTGGATTGCCCAACGTAAGTAACTCATAATTTCGTCTGCCATGTTTACTGCTTCTTTTCACTGCCTAATTGCCTGTGGGTCATGGGAGATTGTCTTAAGTCTTTTTTCCTATTTAGTGTGTCGATCAGCAAAATTCACACTGTAGCTTGTCTTTTCGTGCTTACAGCCGATTTGTAAAACTCAGCAGTTAACGATATCAAAATTCATATGCCACTTTGTAAATCCAGTCTGTTAGATTGTCTGAGTCACTTTGGAGTTGAAAATGTTAGATTTCTGCTGCAGCTTTATTTTCCACTCTCCTGTCGTCTGCGAGTTTTGGTATTTTGTACTGTAATTCATTATCTACATTATTAACGTATTTGAGAAAGAAAACTGGTATCGAGGCTGATCCCTGTGACACACCATTTGATATGCCCAACAATTGAAAAGGTCGATCGACCATTAGATACTACAGTACTTTTTTGTTTACATCCATTTAAACCAATATTCTAACCGACGAAGTACAGCGCCATCTATACAATGTGACTTGACCAGCAACCACCACACGCGCAACCGCCACAACTAACTACCACCACACCACTGACCATCGCACCAACAACCACCACACTAAGAATAATAACAGACCAACAACAACCACCGCCGCAATAACTATCTGACTACCAACTTCCGCACCATCAGCCATCACGCCAGCAACAGTCTCTCTATCGAACAACCACACAAAGGAACCTCACACTAACATTGTTCACAGAGTCACCACCAGTGCTACTAGCCCGCCCCACCACACAAATAAGTATCACGCCGCCGTCATACTGACAAACATAGGTAGTGGGTGGTAGGCAGCCGCCGTCCAGGGAGGTACATTACCGGTACTACCCGCCTGGGTATCGGAGGGTTAGTGACGGCTGGGCAGTGAGCCAACACTTCAGTGGATGTCAAGTGTCACCCCTTTGGCCCAGATAATTGTCTTTTCTTTCTGCCTCACCCACACATGTACTGCTGGTTCTTAGTACAAAAGCACACATTTTCTTCATCTTGCACATAACACTGGATTATGCGTAACTCACACGACTCATTCTTCGTAACTGTATTTTCTTGCTGTGAGTGATACGCGCTAACTCTCCTTTTTTTTTTGGCAAAATCTTGTCATAAGTACTAACGTTGCATTGATAACTGTTTCACTTACAACCATCAGACTAATAACCATCCCACCAACAACCATCGGAACAACAACCATCCCACCAACAACCACCCTACCAACAACCATCCCACCTGGAGCATTACACACTCGACCATCAACTTTTTCTTTTCAATAACCCAGACTAATGGAAACTGATGGCTACCGCAGAGGGGTACCTAGATTTCCAATCGACGAGGTAATACAGTTGAGGGGGTGTCTGGGGGTAAGGTGAGGTGGGCGTGAAGTGGGTAAGGCCGGAGCCGCCAGCACCTTTCCCACGAACCACACACAGCCTTGGCCTGCGGAGTCTTGTGGTACTCAGCCCGTGAGAGAAGTCGTGGAGATTTGCCTGAAGTCGTATATGTATGGGTAATGTGTATGACGATTTATATATTAAACACTAGCGTCAAGCGTAGTAAAAAAATATTCATATTTCATTCAAATTTTTGCTCTCTGCTGGAAGAACTGTGTCTGCCTTACGGATCTTAAGGGAAGATTCTATCTGTAAGATTTATTTTATTCTAATCGTAATAAAGAAAAGGTCTTTAATTGGTTGTATTACATGGTTGTTATGGCAAGCGATGCATGAACGGCACAGGTGGGCGTCATGTGGCTGGGCTGGCTTGCCTGGCAACGCCTCTCACACAGTTGTTCATGATGAGGCTGGTACATGGGGGCGTGGCCGGGTGATGTGGGCGTGGTCGGGTGATATGGGCGTGGTCGGGTGATGTGGGCGTGGGAGAAAGGGAAGTTGGATACATAGAAGTGTAAGACGGCCTAATCCTGGTGTGCACTGCGGTCATGGGCAAGATGGACGAGGTGTGGTGGTTTATGAAGTTCTTGGGCGTGAGAACCGACAGTGCTGAAGAAGGGTCGCTGACAGAACATTTCATATTGCTGCTGGTGGGTTAAATGGCAGCAAGAAAAGCTAAATGTGCTTCTTTCAGCTGCTCCCACACAATTGTTCATGACCACTAACCTCTGAATGGCATAATCCTGTGATTATAATACACTACTGACAGTATGAAGTGTACTCACACTAGAGCCCAGCACTAAATTATGATTCAGTGTGACCACACGGTGTCAGTCAGGTTTTAGAATCAATTTTCTCTTTGACAGTCATGTGAATTATCGTGAGGTTAGCCTAAAACACATAGATCATTAGTTATTCATATAAAGGGATTGGAGGGGGTGGATCGGCAGCATAATAAACAAACAGATTGGGAGCCCCCTTTCACTGCTGAAGGTCGCCGAGATGGGAAATATATTCCCATGACGTTTTAGTAAATATCGAGCGTATTTTGGGGTGTTTTTGATTTGGGTCGATCTTTAGGGTCTTGGAAGGTTTCGATAGATCATATATATATATATATATATATATATATATATATATATATATATATATATATATATATATATATATATAC
>JAYMFT010224884.1:0-11291 GCA_038088735.1 Panulirus argus | reverse complement strand
TACTCTCAACTTTCTCCTTTCACACACTTTTCCAAATTCAGTCACCAACTTTTGCAGTTTCTCACTTGAATCAGCCATTAATAAAATGAAAAAATAATATGTTTAGGTGTTGAATTTTCCACTTGCAACGTCACATTGCTGCTCAAAAAGTTTCAGATTTTGAATTTTTGGATTAGGGATGCTCAACCTGTACCTCCACCTAATGCTCCAGCCTAATTTTCCTACCTACTACTTCCAGCTAATGCTCCTGCCTAATGTTCTTATCTTCTACTTCCACATAATGTTCCTGCCTAATATTCCTAACTACTACTTATATCTGTTGCTCCTACCATCCTGCCAAAAGGCAGGACTAGTGCATAGAGCTCACCATGGGAAAATCTAGAGTTATAAAGGATGAGTCATGTGAATTAAGCTTTGGCAAGTGTCATGCATGACAAGAAGATATCGTATGTTAGTAGACGGAATTCCAACAGTCCACGTGTTGGTGAGGCAGAAAGAAAAGATAGCCACCTGGGTCAGAGGAGTGCAACTTGACAACCAGTGAAGTGCTGGCTCACTATGCAGCCATCACTAACCCTCCTGATATGCAGGCATGCAGGACAAGTAATATACCTCCCTAAGTGTTCATGTACTGTCATCCAAAATGTAAAGAGAAAGGTATTCTCTCATGCAGAGAAGGTTAGCTTGGGTAATTACCTTAACATAATATAAGGTTAACTTGGGTAATGACCTTAACATGACAAAAAGATTAGCTTGTATAAAGCACTTAACATGACAAGATTAGCTTGGATAATGAACTTAACATGACATAATGTTTGCTTAGAAATGACTTTAACATGACACAAGATTAGCTTGAATAATGATCTTAACATGACATAAGGTTGGCTTGGATAATGACTTTAACATGACATAAGGTTAGCTTGGATAATGACCTTAACATGAGACAAGGTTAGCCTGGATTTTGATGGAAAAATAATAGATAACAAGAAAGTATTATACAGAATAATTACTTTTAGTAAATTTCTTTAAACGCAAGACCACTTGGTCACACCCTGGCATAACTATCTATCTATCTATTTATATCTCTGATGCCTGTTCCCTCCTGGGACTCCCTCAGGGGGGTGGCCATGTCGATAGAGTCTCCATATCTAGTGAACTCAAGTGACACTTCTTAGCCTTTAGTGCCTCACCCTTAACCGACCTGGCAGAGGGCAACTCTAGCACAGTGTTTGTAGAGGCTCCTATCTAATCCTCCTGCCTAATGTTACTACCAATTACTTTTACCAAATGTTTCTACCTAATGCTCCTGCCAGAATGTTTCTACCTAATACTTCTACTTATTGCTCCTACTATTTTGCCAAAAGGCAGGGGTAGTGCATAGTATGCACCGCAGGAAAATCTTGAGTTTTAAAGAATGAGCTATGTGCATTGAGTTTTGTCAAGTGTTATGTGTGACAAGGAGAAACTGTATGTTTGTGGATAGAATGCCAGTATTCCGCATGTGCATGATGCAGAAAGAAAAGACAGTTATCTGGGTCAGGGGAGTGCAACTTGACAACCACTGAGATGCTGGCTTACCACGCAGCCGTCACTAACCCTCCGATACCCAGGCATAACTCCCTTCAAAGTATCTACTGTACATACTCCTCTTGTTCAAATTTCTACCAGATATGAACAAAACTTTCAGTGAAAAAAGAATTCAAGCTTCACACATGTACACATACATTCTTCCTTAGGAGATTTTCAGTAAAATACAGATGAATGAGCACTCCAATACCTTAAGCTTACCATGAGAGAAGTAAGGAAGATTGCATCATTTTACATGGGGACCAAGAAAGACTCTAAAGTTGGTCTAATACATATATATATAAGAAAGGAGACCAGAAAGTGATACTGTACCACAGACCAGTTTCATTGATAAAGTGTGGTCAGTAGGGTGCTGTTAAAGATAATCAAAAAGTAAATGGATGATTTTCTGTGAAAGAGAAATAACTTAAGAGAAAGACAACATGGTATCAGGAAAAGATCATCCATGTAGGAATGGTGAAACAAAGAAGCTGGTGAAGATGTGATATTCACAAAAAAACAAGATACACAAGAGAGAGATTAAGTGATACATAAGGAAGTGTACTAATTGTCCAAGAATATATTGCTTCTATCAATAGAGCTCATGAAGCTCATTCGAACAAGAGGGAAATAAGAGTAATACATTACATTAATAACATTATGTGTAGGAATCCATGAGATGTAATGTGACTAATGAAAATACATAATATAATCTTCCTCCATCTCCCTACCAGGTAAGTACAAACTGAAGAGGACTTGAATATCCAGGTGTTCTGCCAGCTTATGTCTGCAGCAGCTGTTTTTGAGTGATGTGGGAACACGGAAGAATTAACCTTGTGCTTTCCCCCCGCATGAGCTGTTGTCATCCCTTTGTCGCTGATGTGTGAGGATGAGGTGGGTGCTTGCCCCCACATGAGCTGTTGTCATCACTTCATTGCTGATGCATGAGGAGAAGATGGACTGGTTTGGGATGATAGTGCTGACTGGCAAGGTCATGCAGTTGGTGGTAAGGGGAATGTGATGTGGCCTCATGAAATGGCAGTTTCTCCAACATACTTTACCAGTGGGGAGCTTGATGTGGTAGTCCTAGTGATGATCAATACCTATGATTGTTCCTGCTTTGTCCCACTGCATCATGAAAGGATCTTGGATGCAAACATGTTCATCAAGCTTAAGAGGGGAATGGGAGCAGGCAGTGCTGTTATGGTACTCCTCTGCCTTCTGCTGCAATGTGAGCATTCATGACAACACACTCATCTGCTACATCCTGCCACTCAGGAGTGATGTGCTAGCATGGCTGTATGCAGTGGGTGACTGAGGAGGATCTGAGTTGGTGAATGGCCGTCTGAATGGGGGCGCTGCACATCTCCATTAATCCTGGGTCAAAGTTTTCATCATCAAGGCAGGCATTGCTGGCAGTCTTGATAAGGTGCTTCACCTGCTTCATACAGGCTTTAGCGTGACCATTGGCTTGTGGGAAATACAGAGATGAGAAATGGTGAGTCATGCCCCAAAGTCTGAGTAAGGCATGAAATTCAGAGCTGGCAAACCAAGATCCACTGTCCATGCAGAGATGGACAGGTATGCCCTCATTAATGAAGAAGCTGCAGAGAAGCTTGATGGTGTTTCAAGATGTGGCATCATTTACTTACTCACCAATGTGTTGCCATCCAGACAGAAGATCAGCATGCAGCAAAAATTCCTTTTCTGCATATGATAACAGGTCAACAGTCATGTCCTTAAAAAAGTCAGGATAGGGGCAGGTCACACATTAACAACTCCTTTACCTGAGATGGCTAGAAGGTTTGGCACGTGTCACAGGCATGCATATCTTCACAATGTCACTTGTGATGGCAAGCCACCATATTGTCTGCTGTGCACAGCACTTTGTAGCCTCTATGCCTCGATGCGAGTCGTGAAAGTAGGGCAGAACGTTGTGGCGAAGTATGGCAAGGATGATGAGTCAGGCACTATGGAGCACAAGACCATCATCAGTAGCCAGACTGTCTCATATTTTCCAGAAGTCCTAGAGTGCTGCTGGTACTTTTTTCCTGTCCCTGGGGAAACCTGCAATAATAGTATCAAGGCAGTGACAGTAGGTGCCACCTTGGGCAGCAGCTGTACATATCTCTTCGGTGACAGGCTCATGAAGGTGATTAAAGGGGGGTGCTACAATGACACTTTCACTGCTCTGGCTACCACGTAGCTATGTAAGAAGTAGGTGACATCTGCCTCTGCCTTGAGGTCTGCCAGGGACGGGTCATCTACAGGTGTGAGGAAGAGCACATCTGGATTGCATACTCTTTCCCCTTATGCCACACTATCGTTAAGGAAACTGCAACATCTTCTTCAGATGCCTGAGACGTGAGTTCTCCACAATGTCCAGAGTGTAGTATTCAAGGGCTACAGTAGCTTTAGATTGATGAGGAAATAAAATGTGGCAGACCTAACAGATTCAGGCAACACTTTTTATGGCTCACACAGCTCCCACGACTTCCAACTCCACAATGGCATATCTTGTCTACACGTCAAAAAAAAAGAGTAAATGAAAGCCACACTTCATCAGCCTCCACTTATCACTGTGGGTCTGCAGAAAGGCATCACCTACACCTTTCAAACACAAGGTGTCTGTTTGAAGAACTGTAGTTAGGGTGAAATCAAAGTGAGTGAGAAATATAGTTGAAGGGCTTGCTTCACCTCCTTGAATGATGCCCGGCGGTTGGGGGTCCAGATGAAATCATTCCTGGGGCTGAGAAAGGAGAGAAGGGTGTCTGCCACTGTTGCTATGCTTGGGGTGAATTCTGCTGGCTGGCTCACGAGATCCATGATTGACATGAGGTCTGTAATGTTGGTTGGGGGTGGGGAAATCAGCAATCACACTCACCTTACCTGTGTCTGTAGTCAAACCCTTGGCTGTGAAGCTATACCCACAGAACTCAGCAAGCTGGCTAGCATACACACTCTTGCTGTGGTTTATGGATATGCTATGTTTGTGGCATCACTGAAAGATCTTCCAGAAACACTGAAGGTGGACTGAGTAGGTCATCCACAACCTTGGCACAGTTGTTGACACCTTCAGGTGCGATGTCACCACATTTGCCAAATTTGTCCCCATTGGATATAAATCCCATGGAGCCATGTAGAAACTTGTAACATACCCATGGAGTGATAAAGGAGGTCAGCAGCTGCACCCCCTCTGCTAGCTGAAGCTGCCGGTATCCCAGTAACACATTCATCATGGTGAAATATTTAGAGCCAGAAGCAATCTCCATGCTGGCATTGTGCAGTGTTGGGGCAGGTTGGGTAGGTCACAAAACTTGCCAATTCAACTTGGTGAGGTTCATGGTAAGATGGAAGCTTTCCCTGTGCTTCAGTGCGACCACTATGGGATGACAGCATTCCAATACCACACCATATAGTGGCTAAATGATCCCTTGCTGCACCATGCTGTCTAGGATCTGCTTGCTGTCTGCTGGTCAGGCCAAGGAGATGGCATGGGGAGTGTGGGGTGTAAAGGGCAACACCTTCTTCAGCTGGTGGATTTTCAAGGGTGGGCCAAACATGGTCCACAGTTGTGTTCCCCACAGGACCAGGATGTCATTTAACTTTTCCAGAAGCTTCTGGCAATTATCCTCCAACTGCTTGTCATTGAAGGCAACTAAAAGGGGTGGGAGTGGGTGTCTGGAAATCCTCCCCTCCTCTTTTTGCTTTTCTAAAACAAGGAAGAGTGTAGGGGGCCAAGCGAGGATTTTTCCCACTAAGGCTCAGTCATCTGTTCTTGATGCTACCTAGCTAATACAGTAGATTGTTAATATGTATATAATATATATAATCTTTTTTTTTATTATACTTGATTGACGTTTCCCGTGTCAGCGAGGTAGCACCAGGAAACAAAGAAAGAAAGACCCATCCTCTCATATACACACATATATACATACACGCACATATATGCACAATACATACATATACATATCAACATACACATATATACATACACATATACACATGTACCTATTCATACCTGCTTGCCTCCATCCATTCCTGGCGCAACCCTGCTCCACAGGAAATAGCATCACCTCTCCCTGCATCAGCTAGGTAGCGCCAGGAAACAGACGAAAAAAGGCCACATCTGCAAACTCTCCGTCTCTAGCTGTCATCTGTAATGCACCAAAACAATAGCTCCCTATCCACATTTAGACCCCACAGACCTTTCCATGATTTACCACAGATGTTTCACATACCCTGGTTCAGTCCATTGACAGCATGTTAACCCCAGTATACTACATTGTTCTAATTCACTATAATGTTAATGAGACTGCCTTGATCAGTGCAACAGAAGTGAGTTATAGGGTGGGTGAGGGGCTGAATTTGCTGGGATCTTTGAGGAATATGTGGAAAGAGAGGCTGCTATCTGAGAGGGCAAAAATGAGTATGTTTGAAAGTATAGTAGCCCCAGTAATGTATGGATGCAAGGCACAGGCTACAGACAAGAATGTACAGAGGAGGGTGCAAGTGTTGAAAATGATATGTTTGAGGACAGTATGGGGTGTAAAGATGGTTTATCAGGTAACTGGTAATAAGAAAAGTTTGGCTGAGAAAGTTGAAGAAGGTGTACTGTAATGGTATGAACATATGGAGAGAATGTGTGCGGAGAGGTTGACAAAATGGATATATGGGACAAAAGTGGAGGGGACAAAGAGGAGGAGACTAAATTGAGACAGATGGATGGAGTGAAAAAGATTTTGAGTGCTCAGGGCCTGAACATGCAGGAGGGTGAAATGCACAGGACAGAGTGAATTGGAGCAATGTGGTATACAGGGGGATATGTGCTATCAATGGACTGAACCAAGGTATATGAAGTTGCAGGGGGAAACCATAGAAAGTTGTGGGGCCTGGTTGTGAATGAGAGTTGTGGTTTTGGTGTATTACACAACAGATAGAGAGTGGATGTGAGTGAATGAGGTCTTTTCATTGTCAGTTCCTGGTGCTACCTCAATAATGCTAGAAACACCATACAAGTATGTATGAAAAATGAAGGAAAAGATTTTGAAAGTCTATATCCTATGCAAGATTAATAAAAAATAAGATATGCTTACAGTATGACAAATATAAACTTTGATGCCACTCACCACTATTGGTATCCCAGATAATAACTCTAGTATCACAAGATGCTGTCGCCAGCATAGCACCATCCGGGGAGAAGGCACATGAGAGCACATTATTGTAATGGCCACAAAATCTCTTGCTTAAAATATATGAATCCATGTCCCACAGCAGCACCTGTAATGTAAACAGTATCATAGAGAACACAGAAGGGAGAATCATAACCAGAATAAAGAACCAATATGAAGCAAGCAAATACACACCATAGTAAAATGTAATAATTATCCATTACTTATATACCTCACCCATTCTTGATATTTCCTTTTCTGTTTCTGGTGACCCCTGCAATATCTGTTCCATATCTATCAGTAAAAAACTCTATACATACAATTATAATCTCACTCTCTGACCATCTTTTCCCCCAGCTTCTGCTCTATCTTTGGTGTTATCTCGTTTATATCCATCCAGGTTTAGTAATCAACTGTTCCCCAATTATCTATAATCCCAATGACAAAACACAGATACCGAGGTGATAATTGTTCATTTACTATGTCAAGCTGGCTTTACCTGCATTCAAAGTAAGGTGTCAAAGAGCTAAATGCATTGTATGAATTATTTTGTGAAAAGTTATACTTGGTTCTTCTATTAAATATGAGAACAAATGCTACACTGGTGTCATGATTATTCTTGAACATGTACTGTAATCTGATTTCCATAAATGGTGTTACTGGACTCAACCTGCTTGAGATTACATCACAAGTGAAAAGTCACCGTCAATGAGGCTGCATCATTGGAGGTACTGTATAATTAAAAAACTTCACACTCTAAAAGAGTCTACATTTCCCTGCAACTGGAAGTAGTACAGCCTTGGGTTGCATAAGCCTTTAGAAAAGCCCTGGGTAGCAGAGGTCTCTTTCACAGAAACTGGTCCTGAGGTAAGTATAAATTGTTACTAACTCAATTATCCAGATGCAAGGTGTGGCCCTTAAACAAAAACATAAAGAAGTGGATGAATGTGTTGGAAATGAAAGGTTTATGGATGATATATGGTATGAAAAGAATTGATCAAGTAAGATATGATACAGTAAGATGGAGGTGTGGTAGTAAGAATATGTGTGAGAATGCTGAAGTGGGTGTGCTGAAATGGTTTGGACATGGAGAGGATGTGTGAAAAAAGGATTACTAAGTGTGTATACACTTCAAAAGTGGCAGTTAAAAGGAAAAAGGGAAACTAAGGATATGGAAGGATGGAGTAAAAGATGCTTTGAAGACTTGGGGCCTGAATATACAGCAGGGTGCTAAGTGTGCAAATAACAGAGTGAATTGGAGCAATGTAGTATATAAGGGATGACATGTCAATGGGTTGAACCAGGACATGTGAAGTGGTCAGGGACACCATGGAAAAGTCTGTTTATAGCCTGGCTGTGGACAAGGGATGCGAGTGAATTAAGCCATTCCTTTGTCTATTCCTGGTACTATCTTCCTAATGTGGGAAATTTTGAACATGTATGAAGGAGAGAAAGAACCATGTGTTTTTCTTTCATGCCACCAGAGGGACCTGATGGGATCTCAGCATCTAAGCATGGCATTTAAGCACATTATTTTGTAGGAGTGAGCATTAGTCTCTGTCTAGCAGCAGTTCAGAAAACACTAACTGAAAATCCTTGATCATCTTGATGCTGGAGCTGGGTCTATCATCTGAGGACAATATTTAAGGAGTCTTTGGGGTTTAGGATGTGTCTTCTCTGACTATAAGTAAATATTACACATATTTCTAAGATTTCTCTGAGATGTTTTAGCAGATAAGTAAACTTTAAAAGCAACATTTGGTGTGTTATATTAGCCTCCAGTCCCTAACCCTCTATCTATATTGAAAGCCACTGAACTGAAATTCACAAATCTGATAATTGGTATATTTTTCAGTCCCTACCAGTGTATTTGTTTGTATAAGATTGTTAAGGATGTGTGAAAGGATGACTGATGCCTCAACTACCAACCAGAAAGTGAAAACTATGGGTGAAAAGACAAAAAGGTAGAAGATGAGGAGGATGAAGAGGAATAATAGCAAAAAAATGAGTTTCAATGGAAGGAGATATTCTTACTTTGCTGTTGACACAACCTTACTCTGCATCTGGTCCACTTAAAAACAGTTAGTAAGTTTGTTATACAACCAAAAGACCTCCTTCAAGAGGTTCCTGCAGCTTCAAGATTGTGCTCTATGCAGGAACAGGGTAAAGTGGGCTCCTCTACAACAGAAAGGGTGTTTGACAAGCCTGTATTCTTTTCAATCTGCTGATGACAACACAGTCCAATGAAAGTGACTTTATATTTGTGGTACTACCACTTGAAGGCAGAATTGAGGAACACCGACTGAAAAGTCAGCATGCAATTCACTAAATCTGCAATGACACCTAAACTTCCTCAGCTATAAACAAACAGTGGGGCCTTCATTTATCCAAAGTAACCAAGATAAATCATAAGTAGGAGTGGTGGCACTGGATTTTTTCAACTGGTTAATGAGTGGGGAAAATGTATGAATAAAATCAAAAGTTACTGGGAGGAGGACATTTATCACAGTACCAGTATTATGATATCCCTATAGATATGTTTTGTAATGAAGTTAATCCTAGTCTTATTAGTCTTTGCCCCTTTAACAATTGTTATATCCCTGAAAAACATGGAATCACTTCAAGTAATTGGTAGCAAACAAATTTCTTTAAATATACAATAAGGAATTTAAAAGCTGCCTTTTAAAGGGTACCAAATGTTGGGGCTGGAGATCCCAGTTTTTAAAATAAATTCCAAGAAAGGTAAATGCCAAAATGCACTTGATCCACTCTGTGTAAATAAGAATACATAACTGATAATGAACTCTGACAAAAATGATGTTTTTTAACACTAAAACGAAAGTTTATCCTCATTAAACTAAATATGCAATAGCCATTTTCAAAAATCAGTGAAACAGCTAAACTACACAACTACAAACCAGTTACCATACCAACACTGCACATACTTTTTCACTAATAAAATGGCAGCATAAAAGACAAAAAAGCCTGGCTATTGGTAAAACCAGTACTCCACTATAAACAAAAAGTTTGTAAATAAGTATTCTCAGACACAGTTTTATTTGAAGTGAGTTTCTCTTCAATGCATTTTGTATTTACAAGTTTGCATTGGGAACAACCGACAATGAAAAAAGGTACCGATAAATATTTCTTAGAACATAACAAGATAAATGGTCTGCCTGCACTCCAAAGTCTGGAGAGGGTACTTACACAACACATATGCATCTAACATAAGCTAATGAAAAAAAGAATTAGGAAAGCAGAAGTTTACATTACATATCTCAAAAGCACAAAATTATATTTCTCAAGCATCAACAGCGCTTATCATGGGACTTACAGCTTGGATAACAAATAAAAGCATCACCTATGGTGCAGAGAAAATATTTGGAGTTAAACAACTTTTCTAGGAACAAAACTGAAAGCACAATTCTACATGCTGAAGTGTAGAACACTGTTATTTGGATTTTGTGGTCCATGATATGGGAATCAACAGATGGCTGCCAGTGATGGATGATGGAGAACTGGTAACAGAGCAGGCCCAATATAAAGGAAAACATAACAACAAGGGTTGGACATAAAATGGAAAGACATAAATGATGCTACAGCCAAGCAATGTCTAAAGGGTACATGGAAGCACAAAATCAGTATATCAAAATAAGAAAAGTGGAGGTTGGTCTGCAACAGCGGTGTAGGATGTCACCATGGTTACTGAATTTGTTTATAGATGGGGTGGGGAGGGAGGCAAATGTGAGTCTTGGAGAGAGGGGCGAGCAGCAGTCTGTAAGGGATGAAAAGGATTTTGAGTTATGCTTCTGTCTCCGCCAAATGCATAACTAAGTTTATTCTTGCAGGAATGGAAGCCCTTACTCCCTCTTCCTCCAAGACTACTTCCTCACCAAAGCCATGGTTCAAACATTCCTGTTCTGAGGCCATTCAGACAAGGGATCATGCATATCAGGCTTGGAAAAACTTTCCTTCCTTTGGTTCCCATTCAACTTTTATCACTAACTGTAATTGCTGTAAGCACATTATCCATGAGGCAAAGCATTCCTTTATTCAAAGGAAGTGTGACAACCTCTCCTCATCATCTACTGATAGGTCTTTCTGGTCTTTAGCTAAGGGCATCTCAACAACTTCAGTTGCTCTACCACTCCTTCACTTTTCTGTCCCGCTGGTACTATAGCTGTCTCTCCTGTTGACAAAGCAACTCACTTTGGTTCCTGTTTCTTTTCTAACTCCACCTTGGATGACTCTAATATTCCTTTGCTCCTTGATGCTCCTCTTACTAATTCTATGCCTCTTCCAGTAATCTCTTTTCGGACTGTCCGAAAAGCACTTCTTTCTATGTGCATGCTCGTCTGTCCAGCTTCTGTTTAAAAAACAAAACTTTTCCTTCTCCTTAGAAACATGCTTTGATATATCTCATGCCTAAGAAGGGTGACTGTTCTGACCCCTCTAACTATCGTCCTATTGCTTTGATATCTACCATTTCCAAAGTCTTTGAATCCCTCCTCAACTCCCATATCCTTAAACACCTCGAAAATCAGTCTTCTCTCT
>JAYMFT010224873.1:0-11291 GCA_038088735.1 Panulirus argus | reverse complement strand
AGATGGGGAGGGGAAAGTTACTTACTTTAACATGCTACAAAGAGTGTACAAGTTGAGTAAAAGCCAGGTGTGGTAGAAACTCGGCACAGTGGGGACTAGAGAGAGCACTTGTCCGACGGTAATAGCAGCACGTCCAAGGAAGTGTGGTTTCACGCCTCAAGGATCACATAACTAGTTTCACACACAAAAGTATGGCTTAAAAAAAAAAAAAAACAGCGTTGCTGCTCGTCTGAAGCTAGCTAGCTAGATGAGTTGGTGACTGTCCTTCTACACCATTAGCAGAACAACACACCTACACAAGAGATTGATCCCAGGGGATTGAAACTTAAGCGTATGACTCCTGAGGTTATAATCAACCATAATACCAGTGATACAAACTGTGGAGGGGGAAGGGAAGAAAGGGGGGTGGGGTTCGTGAATCAGACCAATTAATGAAACGTAGCTACGCCCTACTTATGAGTAAGTGCTGGCCAAACCCCGAGTCAAGGAAGCGAGGGTAGGAGCCAGGCACCACGAAAACAAACTCTGCTTACCGCCGCATGAACACGGGTTCGGTTCTTAGCCAAGCTCTACTGTTTACCCTCGACCAAGCGGTGACTCGTGTTACAGGTCGATGCCGGCTGTACGTACATAGCAACACAAACCTTACAGCACCACCACGGTCTACAAAGCCCGTCTTAGTGCACTGATCAACCGGTGCACCCTATCATGCATGACAAGTCGGGTTTTCGCTCGAGTTCTCGTTCTGGTGTAGCTACAGTTGATGCTACTGTTGCTTTTCAAGAGATAACAGAATAATCTATACTTGAAGATGTAATCGCTACGTTCTGTCCTATACCTGAAGCTAATCACTGTCAGGCTATACAAACCTATAATATTTAGAACGTTGAACGTTGGCCACTCTAAGCTCGGCTCAGATGCCACATATTCATTTATTAGACCAAGTCCCCTATTCCTTGCCATAATTAACAAGTACCATATATGTTTTATCCTAAAATGACTTTAAACGTCAATAAGCGAATGAGAAGTCATCATACTGAAATATTCATGGACAAAAACGTCTTTGGATGACGGAGATAGACACTATATCAATGGTCATACAACTCCCGTCTTTACGCTGAAGCCAGACAAGTCAACATTTTATCTATGACAATAATCATACGTCCAGAGCTTCCGGTGAACACCACCTCAGGACGCCGTGGAGTAAAGTTATGTAATGGAAAACTGTGCAGCCTAACCCTGAAAAGTTGCTTTATGCGGCGCAATTGCACAGACACATCCATTATGCGGATACTAGTTGACGGAGAGGGGGTTCTGCTTGATAACGGATATAAGTGCCGGACGCACGACTGGTAACGAGTGACACATGATGGGAAACATACGCAAAGAGTAAATCAAAATATAGTTTGACGGTCGATACAATTAAATGACATGACACTGGTAAAGAATGACAAACATACTAACTAGTTTTAAGTTACGCAATATATGACGCATTTGATGAGGCCCACTGTGTGGAGAGCTCCCTCACCACGGTGTAAAAGCTCTGAAAATGGTTAGAAAAAATAGCACCAGAGCAACTTTACTGGACAGTAAAGGTTGCAGCATCTGTGAGGAGGAAAGTGACACGTCACCAGCAGGTGTACGACATTAAACTGGCCAGGTGCTGGCCACAGTGCGGGATGGTGGTAGGTAAGGGAGCGTCTCCATGTGCTGAATTCAGCAACCAATCGTTCCCAGATGCCGAGCGAGGTAGGTCAGGACCACATCCTACAACAGGTCCAGGAAGTTCACGATCTACGTGTACTTTTAGCTTTATAACCACCTAAATGCTTAGGTATGGCAAGCCTAAGCAGAGTTTTAATTATTCCTGAGGGGGTTCCAGCAACTTTAAATGACTTTATTAATACAAACAACTTTTCTATGTGCTAAATAAAACCGAAAACTTCTTCAATGTTCTACAACTCCTCTGTTCTCAAAATGTGAGCAGTCACCCACCTCACTAGACACTTGCCTGACGACTACTAATATTAGTGTAGCTGGCATACTCCCAGGTTCATGACAATAAGCAGCTGTCAGTGAAATGTAGAAACAGTTTGTTGTGTGAGGTTACAATGCAATATCAGCAACGTAACTGCACCAAGCTCAACACAAAAGAAATCCACTCTGTATAACATGACATCATACTCTAATAAGTAAAACCATATACCACTTTGTAATACTGTGACAGGACACCATAACAAATCAGTAAAAATATATAGTATAAATGTAACATAGTACTACATAATGAAACAAACGCAATAATAAAAGTTATACTAAAAAAAATCAACAAAGTATAAATAACTGCATCAAGATAAAGCTATGAAACCCAACACCACCATCACTCTCAACAGCAAACTCATGCAGCACATACTCAAAAGCTTCAATCCCTCCATACTGAATGGTGTAGATATTGATAAGTAACTGACACTGCACCTCTCCAGATTCTCAAAGTCTCATGTCAGAAGAATGAAAAATATGGTAAGTGAACTTTCTCTCTGCCTGCTGACAGTACATCACCTATAAATTTGCAGCATCCCAGATTAGGTCCTTCAGGATGCCATTCTATCCCCAGCTCTCTTATACTTTATACCTTACATGCCACTTTCCTTGATCCATGACATCCTTATCATTTCTTATGCAGATGTTCTTGCCATTACATCACAATTTGCCAAAACACAGCAAGTCACATGTCACACTTCAACAATGGCTCCTCCACAACTAAATGACAGTATCCAATTAGATATCCTCAATTACTTTACAGATGCCCTGTAAATATAAATCAAATATGCAGCTACACATCACAGTGTTCAACCAACTCCAACATTATGAAAAAACAAAACAAAACAAAGCAGTACATAAGATAAACAAGTCATTCTCTCCTAATATCATCAATACAAAAGCAACATAAACACTTACAACTTACAAGACCAAAACTTGGCTGAAGCAAGAGTAACTCTTTTTATCCTCTATAAATAGTGCATACATACAACTACACTATATCTAAAACAAACTCATAAAAATTCCAAAACTTCCAAGAAAATAACATGATACACTTAAACCACATGACAGGTAAACAATATATTGCAGCCAACACCACCCCACTCATTCCTACCATTCCCTCACAAACCACTCACTTCCATCTAAAAGCAGATGCATGTACAATTTAATCACCTAAACAAATAAATACCCCCCCCCCATCAACCAACTGCAGTAAAACCAAACACATTTATATGAACATCACCACACAAACACTATCCTCAACACACCCCTCCCAAGATACATCATTCCAATTCCACACTGACAACAGACACACATGTCAGGCTAACATGCCTCAGATCTAACCACCACCCATCACTGCCAGCACTGTACATGAAATATGTCCTACACAAAACCCTCATGTTGTCATCATTCAACTTATCTTTGGAACTAAATGAGTGCCATGAGATTCCCATACGGCTACAAAAATAAGAACAACTCATTAAAAAAAGTCTGTCTCAACATATTACACAACATAAAACAGTAAACTTATTGCACTTAAAACATAATTTGAAAATCTTAATATAGTCAAACCATTACTACATTAGTAACACATTATAAAAAAAATATACATTATTACTAAATTTATTGTAGTCATGATATAAGTAAACCATTTTCTTATGCAAAATAATGCAGTTTAACACAGTGTAATACAGGTACTGTAGTGTAACACAAAAGAACATCAAGTAACATTTGCCATTTATACATATTTATATCTAGGACAGGGATATAACCCATGAGCTTTCACAGTAAAGCATTTAAACAATAGAAGAAACCAAACCTCTCTATTACTGGTACCATATTCAAAATCACTAGAAGAAATTAAAAAAAAGATTAATACTTATTACTGGTACCATATTCAAAATCACTAAAATTTAAAAAAGATTGATGCTTATATAGAATAATACACTGTAAATCAAAAGGTGGGGCTCTCATAAATTCTTAGGAATATCTGAAAAACAGATAAAACAATACAAGACCTAAGCTCCCTCCCAAAGGAGGGGTAATTTTTCTTTTTGGTATTCTAACCTGCCTTAAATATTCCTGCACAAGTTAACTCAAATACTTGAGCAAAATTGGTTGAAGACAATAAAGCCAAAAACAAGAAAAATTGTAATGAATGATGGATCGAAAAAAGTGAATGAAACCATTTATCTTCCTCAAAAGGGCACATTCTTTTTAATATCACATATTCCAAACAGCTATGAAATACTCTTTAAAAAATAGGTTTTCCACTTTCTCTAAAACTCTTAACATTTCTTTTGAACTAAAGGTCAACAGTGAATTCTGCCTGTGATCCCAACCTTTTGAAGTAGATTTTGGAGTAGATTTTTGATAACACGAGACTATACCAAGAATATGAATGCTAAAGGTTACAGGTGAACATCCTAAAAGTAAACTAATTTTGCTCATAAAGGATTAATTTTGAAATCAAGCAAATGCTGAAGACACAAATAAAGTGGGAGCTACATATCTTTAGGCAGACAATTAAAAAATCCAAATAATTAACTGGTTGGAATCTGGTGACAAGCACAGAAAAAAGAAGCAAATTCAGAAAAAAAATTACACAATTAAAATTTAAGCACAATAAGCTGCTAAGTGTTGAAAACAGAGACAAATCTTTGATGAGGTCACATAATATAAGACATACAATTACATGTGGCAAAAAAAAAAAAATAAATAAATAAATAAATAAAAAAAAACTACCAACTCAGGGACTTTACAAGGCTTTAATGATCTTAAATGTAAAGACATTTCAAATACAGCCAACTCAGCTTAAAACAGTCTAAACAAAACTGGCAGAGAATAGTTGCTCACCTACTTTGTCACTACCTAGGTCTCACTGGGCTACAACAATTCAAGTTCTGAGATGCTTATCTTGCTGACTTAATTTTTAATTTCTTTTTCTTTCTTTCATATTTGATTGCAGTTTCCCACATTAGCGAGGTTGCACCAGGAACAGACAGAGAAAGGCCACATCTGCTCACATCCACTCTCGAGCAGTCAAGTGTAATGCACAGAAATCACAGCTTCCTATCCACATCCAGGCCCCATAAACCTTTGCATGGTTTACCCCAGACATTTCACATGCGTTGGCTTAGATCACTGACAGCACGTTGTCCCCAATACGCCACATTGTTTCAATTCACTCTACCCCATGCAAGCCTTTCTCCCTCCTGCATGCTCAGGCCCTAATCACTCAAAATCTTTTTCAATCCATCCTCCCATCTCCAATTTGGTCTCCCCGTTCTCCTTGTTCCCTCCACTTCTGGCACATATATCCTCTGTCAAACTTTCCTCACTCATTTTCTATATATATATCCAAACCATTTCAGCACACCCCCTTCTGCTCTCTCAACTGCACTCTTTTTCACATAACATCTCTCTTCCTCATTCATTACTTTCTTGATCAAACCATCTCCCACCACATACTAGCCGGAAACATTTACTTTCCAACACATTTTCATTCATGCTTACAGATTATCTCATCTAACTGTTTGTCATAATGAGGTTTTTAAAAAGGGGTAAAAATGTCAATGATCTCTTAATGTTTCCAGCTTCTTGCACTTTCACCACCCCCCCTAAAAAAGAAAAAAGCTTAGAGTCAATTAATATTTTTCCATCTGTAAGCCACTTCATATTTTCACATTACGTCTATGTTTTAAAACGTATAATCAAAGCATCAATGATAGATTGCCCCTTCCATAACGTTTCCAGTATTTCACACGGTCCAAAAAACTTAGTTTAGGGCTTAAAGCCTCTTAATATTTTTTCTATTCATTAGCTATGATCCTGTTTTAAGAAGAATGAGTTTATACAGTAGTGTGTCCCATTAATTCTTATGTTTTCCTATACAGATGCAGACAATAAATATATTAAATCTATTTCTGGCTTAGCAGTAACTCTGGCTTTATGCAATGTCAGCACATAGCAACATTCCAGTATGGCAAAAATAAAGGGTTTTTGAAAATGTCATTACTAGTCTTACTTCCCTGACCTTAAAGTTTTACATGTCATGCATAACATCTTTTAAACAGAAAAGAGATGAGAGTCCTGTTTTATGTTCCTCAAAGGTCATCACACTTTGACTTTTAATTCATCTTTTCCATGTTAAAATCAGTCCACTTTTCCTTCTGCATTCACTGGTACAAGTTTACATTAAAAATACTTAAATGATACATTTTCATGTTTTTAACTTTTATTTCATGGCATATTATTTGATATGCACACCATAACCATGAACAGTGTATTTTTTCATACTTGATTGCTGTTTCCCACGTTAGCAAGGTAGCACGAGGAACAAAGAAAGCCAGCATTTACTTAATCTATTCTCTAGCTGTCATGTGCAATGCATCGAAACCACATCCACAGCCAGGCCCCACAGACTTTTCCATGGCTTCCCCCAGCCACTTCACATGCCCCAGTTCAGTCCAATGAAAGCATGTCGACCCCTCTAAACCAAATAATGTTTTAACTCCTACAATCAAGTACATTAAATCTTCAAATTATTCTCATCATTCAAAATCTTTCCTGCCTTAGTCTATCAAAGAACAATGCCAGCATATAATAAATGTAAATAAACCCTTGAATAAAACAGCAGGTATTGCTGGACTCCACCTGCTTGTGGTTACACCACAAGTGAAAAGTCACCTTTGGTGAAGCTGTGTCATCCATCGTCAGTTCATAAAACAGGGTAAAGTCTCATGAAAAACTTCCCATGCCAAAGGAGTCCACGTCATGTCTGCAATTGAATGTAGTGAAGCCTTGGACTGCAGGAGCCCCTGGAAAATGGTCTTGGTGTGAAACCAGGACCCTGTCAGAAAGTGATCTCAGGGTAAACATAAATATACGAATAGATAAACAAAACAGTATGACCCTTGAGCATAACGGTAAAACCCTTGGGTATGATTACGTATCCTGTGACAAGACCAATAAGGGTTAGGTCAAAGGTCAGGCCATCACATCTAATGGGCATATCATTGCCCTCAAGGGATATAATGATGTGCTCAAGACATTGTATCATCCTCAGAGGGTTAAACAATCAAGAGTCTAAAATATAAGATCCAATTATAGCAACTTGCTGACAGTCACTTAATAGCAACTTGCTGACAGTCACTTAATATGTAACTATTCATCTAGCAGAACGACATTAATCATATCTGATTGGGTGATAGCACCACTATACTTGTCCATCCTCATCATCATCCAGAATGAAACTATCAACAGTCAGCTGGTCATATACAGTATCAATTTCCTGATATACACTGCTGGCAAGTGTTGACACAAACTGTCATATCATGTAACACCTAATGATATTGATTCAGTGTTATTGTCACTGGTGAAGAATCAAATGAAAAAAAACAGTTATTTGATGCAATTTCTAGCTTTACACATAAGTAATAAGATGCACAAGAATCAAGAAAATGACAAGAAAACCATCACATTAATTCCACTAAAATTTAGAAAGGTGAGAAAGCAGTGCATATTGATAATTATGTGGTGCACTCCATCATAACACTTCAATTTCTGAACATAGTCTGATATGCAAAACTATGATGGATACCATACTATCTGGCTTCTGGGACATCAAGTTTTGTCTCTTATGAACATGAGATTTATTATGATTAATTTGTGTTTGACCTGGTTTGGAGTACCAAAACAGTTTATGAAATATCTGCTCACTATTGTATCCTGCCCAGTACTGTGTCACTTTAGCTCCGGCACACAAACAGCATTGAAAATTGAATGATCTTTGTTTTGCACTGATAATGTAGTCCTTAGAAAATAGAATAAGGGTAAAAAAGGCATAAATGATAAGGGCTATGAACATCAGGGAGTTCAGGTAAATATGCATAACTGATGCAAAACATGCAAAAAAGAGAAAAAAATCTCAACTAACTTTCCATAACGGCCAAGATTTACCTTAATTTTAAATACTTTAGTGAAAATATACCAGATACACCCATGAAACAAGATGCCAACTGTCAAATGTAAACAAACATATGAGAAACCAAGTAGCTGTTTCGTTCACCAGCCAGCCTCCGAACACGAAGCCATTCCATGCTGTCACCAGCAGCAGGCTGCATTAAAGTCTTAATATTTCTACTAGAAATCCAGCTGCTAGAGAGAGTTGGATAAAGCTTTTATACACTCTGTTAATGTATTCTAATCACATTTATGTTAATCATCCCCATATTTTCCCCTGATCTTCAAAACCCTCACCACTATTGTTTTCTTTAATACCAAAGAATAATGGATAATGTTCAGCCGCTCTTATTCTATTATCTAAACTATACCATCAATGCAAAACAAAATCATTTAATGTCCTAAGCTAAACTAATAATTAACTTTGCCTCATATCATCAGTTTCTCTTCTTGCAGCACTGTTTACAGAATACCATAAATACTGTCAATAAACAATTATTGCTCCATGAGTATTTAATTATTCTAAAAGTTCTCTAACATGTACTTCAGGTTATGTTATTTCAGTGCCGATGATCTCATAGCAGATTATATCTGGGTGTGCCAACTCACAATTAAATATGTAAACATTATGGACCAGTACTTATTTAACATATAAGAGCATATCTAAAGCATATAACGAATGCTGTTTGTCTTATTATTTGTGGCTTGTTGACAACAGTATTCAATAATCACACATCACAACTTCTTACTTTGTACTTCCTGTAACATGCATCTTCCTGACACCCATATCTAATTATCAAATAATCACTAGTTCCTCAAATAAATGTACTTTGTAGTTTCTTGTCACAGTCAGTAATCACATATAGGTTTTTCACTAAATAAATGCCACAGTGATTCTTTTTATGTGTAGGATTTTGACATTTGTCATCAATATTTACATACATTATTGTCACAGCAACAGGCAGTGTTAGGAATAATTCACTCTCATATGTTAGATTAATGTTCAAACTGCAATTCTATTAATGTATGTGACTGTGGCATAAAGCACTACTGTACCCTGTCGTGTGACAACCAAAACAACTAACATATACTACTGTAGTTAACAGTAAGTAGGACACCAGACAGACCCTGCTTTCACTACTCAATTCCTGCTTGAACAGTGGCCAATCCCTCACTGCCAACACAACATACATTATCAATATAAAGTTTCAATTGTATAAACACTGAATTCGATATAATCATCAACTTGGGTGTAATAATATTTACAATTAGCACAATTTCCAACCCAAGCCTCAGAGTGATGTAGTTTCATTCATTCCACTGGCTTAGGTCGTGAGTCCTATATGCTACATGCGTCGAGCAGCTGTGAAATCTAAAGATGTATTGCTAGTTAATAATAAATCATGACAACACTGCCTCAGAACTGGAATCTGTTTCTTGCTTTACCCTGATTCAGCCTTGAAGCTCCCACAGGCCTCCTAGTTTACCTTTCATATGGTGAAGCTGACACCATGGGTCAAGGTAATGCTACACAACCTACACTTCAGTAAATGAATGAGATACTAACCTAAGATTGCCTTAGGCGAACGTTCGACGGGAAAAGATTATGGGAGTTAATCCCATGGAAAATATACAAATACAACCTTGGTAAGTCTAGCCCACTACACATTCGTACCTAGCTGGCAACTGGCGAGGACTGGCCAATGACGCGGATTCGAGACCCGAGCGAACCAGCTGAAGCTTAGGGTACAAAAACAGAATGGCGGCGCCACGTCGCAACTGCATTTAATTTAGTTCTATTAATATTTCTCGTTACTGCATAAAATATATTTCCTGAAGAAGATTCTGTAAACACATAAACACTAACTATGAAGATAAGAGGTACCAAAATAGTGCTAATATGGAAGGATTTAAATCTTTCAGTATGATACCTTACTCTGTAACTTTTATCTTAAATTAAGAGCGATTTGTTATTGAATATCTCATACCATAACAGGAACAGTCAGATTTAAGCAAAACTTCAATGAAGATTAATAACATTTTAAGAATGAATGCTGATTTTCAAATACATGGTCTTCACATTCAGCCAATTTATTAATAAGTTCATGCATTTCACAAAATGAAATAAACCTCATCTCACCTTCTCTTGGTTTGAAATACAAGTATTCAGAAAATTGTATATATTAGCAGACCCTTCCCGCTTGCTGCGTATAGATGAAAGAATTAAGGTTCTTGGATATCAAATCCCAACATTAGGATTATGGTTCTGAGATGATATAATGAGACACACTGCATATATGTACCTCCTTTGCATTTTCATGAAATTTGGGATTCTCCATTCAGATACTCAAAAAGAATTTTGTTTAGTGTATAACTGGATTCATCTTTAGCATAAGGATCATACGATGCGTTGACAACGTATCTTCTATATTTAGGCAGCTGCGCAAGTCTTCCATGCAAATTCTTGCAGATGTTGAGCTCTCCTTACAGGTTTCAGGTGTGGCCTGGACCTCCGCACAATGGGCGGTCCAGACCCACACTGGCAGGTGTGTGGGCGGGAGATCCTTTCACAAGGATTCGATCCCTCGGAAGGTATTTCTCCGTAGTGCACATTTCACGAGGATCCAATTAAAAAAGATTGTTGAATAGATTAAATTTTTCTATTGATTCTTCCGTATCATGGCATATTCTCTAGTTTCTTGACCGTGACGCATTCACGGGCCGCCCAGGGTCGAGCGCATAGGATCGAATCCTGGTTGCGGGAGTCGGTCTACAGTCAACCCAGCCGTTCATCCACCCTTAGGGGTTCGTCGATAATATATATATATATATATATATATATATATATATATAGCATTAATGGGATGGCCATGATTAGGGCCTCAGCTGCCCATGCCATCTCAGCTAACATAAAACACACACACACACACACACACACACACACACATACATAGCTTTCATGAACTGGGTATCGTCGATGACCATGATTCACGCACGGGCCACCCCGGTTCGAATCCTAGGCCCAGCAGTCGGCTCACAGCCAACCCTTGGGTTACTGTGCATCCATGCCTTAGGGCTGGTCAGTAAATGGGTACGTGGCTATGTGTGTGTGTGTGTGTAAAGGAGTGAAGGCATGATACTTATATACAAGGTTAAAAGAAGGGGCAACACAAGTATAAAACTCCCTGTAACGCACGGAGTTAACACATTCACAAACACTCGTGTATATATATATATATATATATATATATATATATATATATATATATATATATATATATATATATATA
>JAYMFT010224862.1:0-11292 GCA_038088735.1 Panulirus argus | reverse complement strand
AAAAAAAAGAAGAAAGGTCACCGAACATGGAGAGAGAGAGAGAGAGAGAGAGGTTAACCTGTTAGCTAGCTGGACCAAGTCAGGACCCCCCCCCCTCTTCCCCGTACCACGGCGGAATGTCCCGTCCTGAGGATGTACCACCGTGGTGCGTCTGTATGTAAAACCTCAACCTCCCCCCCCCCACCACCACCCCCAATAACCACACGGGCCAGCCAGCCAAATACACCACCATTCCCCCCCCCCACGCCCCCCCTACTCCCCCCGAATATGAACTTTTAATAATATTTTGATCACGCAAATGTTCGTCAGGCATCTATGTGTGTGCACAGAGAGACACGAGAGGGTCAACAGAGAGACACAGAGAGAGAGAGAGAGAGACAGACAGAGACAGAGACAGAGAGACAAGCAGCAGTAATACTGGTCACAGTCCACTGTGGTGGTGAGATCGACTTGTGGAAAAAGAAATGCAAAATCCAAACTACTGTTTAAGGGATTATACCTCACCGGATTCCAATTACTTTTAATTACTTTATACGATTACTTTCGACATTATACGAATGAACTGTGGTGTAATATATACATAGTAGTACAAGGGAATGACAAAGAAAGAGAATTGATGGTCCATTAAGATACCTGCAGGAGGAAAGCAAAAGTATCCTACAAGGATATGGGACACGAGAGGAGGAAAAAAGGCGTTCCCGACTACCACGAAGGAAGGAAGGTCCTGGGTTCGATTCTTGGCTTGTGGAAGGTATTGTGTGTTCTGTGAAAGAGCGCGTTCATATGCGCTATATTCGTGTGTGTGTGTGTGTGTGTATATATATATATATATATATATATACAGAGAGAGAGAGAGTCAGACAGACAGACAGACAGACAGACAGACAGATAGATAGATAGATAGATACACAGCTGATGGCCGTCAGCGGACGTCCGTAATTACGTAAGAGCGAACGTGCGCGCGCGCCCACGGACGGATCGCGGAACGGACATACGGCGCGACAGAGTAACGAAAACGAGACGTGAGGAAGTACTTTAAAGAAAAAATTTCTGTCAGTATCAAAACATTTAAGACGTAACGGGCCGATTATGGAGCCACCGTACGCACGCGAACTACGTCAAAGTAATCCCCAGCAGCGGTAAATGTAATTAAGAGAATATGACAGGTAAAATAATTACTTTCTAGTCTGGCGATGTGTTCGTTCGAACACAAATTGTCCGAATCCAGCAAAAAAAAAAGTTGCTCCGAAGCTGAGCGGAAAATTTGATTTATAATTCACGTCATTAAACGGCATAAGTAGTGAAGATGGTGATGATGATGACGATGACGACAATGATGATGATTACGGCAACGATGAAGGTGGAAACCGACGAACACGAGGCTTGGATTGTGACACAATGGAGTAAAAAAAGGTCTTTAACACTTACCGTCAGATATCATACGGGCGATGATTCTGCTCATGTCGAGGACGGAGTGCGTGGCTAGGTCCTCGGCTTCGTCGGGCTCCAATCCCAGATCTGTCAATGGTCTGGTTAAGGAATAAACACAAGTAGCAAGGGACTGGCCACTTACAACTACACACACACACACACACACGCAGGTTAGTGGGTTATGGAACAAATGAACACAAGAAAACAAGGCCACTTTTACGACTACACTATACGTGAGTTAAAGAACACACACACACACACACACACACACAAATAAAAAAAAGAAAGGAATGCCACTTACAACTACACTAGTGATGATGAGCTCGTTGAAGAACAAGTACACCTAGCAAGACCAGACATTACAACTACAGTGACGAAGATTAAGGAACAAACACACACACACATATAGTCTACCTGTTATCTCGTGGAAACACAGTATACATGGGAAAGCTAGATAACAGAAGACCCATTAGCCCACACCGAGGTTATCTGCTGGAGGAGGAAGACTTTAGTAACCTAAATTCCTAATCTATACAGATAAAGAGACAAAATGGCAAAACAAAACGTTATGTCGAATTAGTACAAAGAGATATTACGAGTACTGCTCTACCAAGCACAAAAAAGAAGTAAAAATCTAAGCAAATCAGTTTGCATAAGAACGTCGAGGGCGTTCCAGTCTCATTTAGTAAAATTCTTACGGAAACAAAATTATGAACAAGTACAGCAGCTTCGATTTTATATTTCTTATTTTTTCCTTTACTTTTTCTTCTTTCTTCAGTTGGGTTTCGTGTATATATATATATATATATATATATACTGTAGCTTCCAGGCGGCCAAGGCGTCGTAAAAAACAACCCAATCATGCGTCGCCAATTTCGGCAGTCGTTAGCTTCCAGACTTCATACGTCACTAGCTTCCAAAATGGCCCACCATACCCACCCACCCCACCCATCACCACCCACCACCACCACCACTCATCTCCGGCTCGTAAAAGAAGATTCACGTTCGTAGAATAAAACTCAAAAGATAAAAGAAAAAATAATCAAGGGAAGGAATTTTGGTATTCGAGATGTCTGGAGAGAGAGAGAGAGAGAGAGAGAGAGAAGGGGGGAGGGGGGTCTCTGTAGTGGTCTGCAAGAAGACTCGGCAGGCCGGGTCGTGGCGTGATATGTAGCCTTCGGCCTGCCGTCAGAACCGTTATAGCCTAACCTCTCCAAAGGAGCTGCACCTACTTTAAAAGAAAGAGGGGGAAAAAAAGAAAAAACGAAAAGAGGAGCACATAGAAAACGGTAATGGGGGGAAGGAAGAAAGAGAGAGAGAGGGAAGAAGAAAAAAAATGGGAAGACGTTGATTCTGACGAGTGAAACACACGTTAACGAAAAAACCTCAAAAAGACGAAGGAAAATAAAAAAATATTAAGAAATTAAAAAACTCAGAAACAAACACTAATAACCACAGTGAAGGACCAGCAACAGGTACAAGTAACACCAGGACTAGTATCAGGGCACAAGTAACACCAGGACCAGTAACAGGTACGTGTAACACCAGGACCAGAAGCAACAGGTGCATGTGTAACAACGCCAGGAGCAGCAACAACAGGTACAAGAGGTCCCGTATCCCACTGCCCAAGACCCCCACCACCACCACAGCTGCTCCTAACCTCCTCCTCCCCCCCACCAACCGAAGGAGTAGGGGGACCGAAGAGCCTTCCTGCTGAGGAGGAGGAGGAAGAAGAGGAGGAGGAGGAGCAAGTGGCCAGGTATGCCAGTGTGGGGAGTCGTCATGACAACGGCAAAAGAACCTAACCTAACCAACCAACCACCAGCCGCCGTGGTTCACTGGCCTCCACCACCACCTCCACCACCACCTCCACCACCACACCCCTACATGCCGCGCCAACCGCCCAACACCCCCCCCCCCTCCCCCCATCCCCCCAACTCCACCGTAAAGTCATGCTCTAACACCACTTCGGGCCCAGTTACACCCTGAGAGCGTTAGCCAGTCATGGCCGCAGACCACCACAGTCAGTCGGAGTCTCTCTCTCTCTCTCTCTCTCTCTCTCTCTCTCTCTCTCTCTCTCTTTCTCTCTCTCTCACACACGCACCGAGATGCGTCAGTAACATTATAAAGAAAAATAAAAAAGACAAATATACTGGGCGACTGTAGACATTTACAAGACGTCTTCCGACGCACGAATGCACACCAGCGGCCCAAATGGGAAGTGAGACCAATGGAAGAGAACGAGGATGGGATGGGAGGAGGAGGAGGAAGAGGAGGAGGGAAGAGAACGAGGATGGGATGGGATAGAAGGAGGAGGATGAGAGGAAGGAGGAGAGGGGGGAGGAGGAGGAGGAGGAGAAGAGGGAGGAGGAGGAGAAGAGGGAGGAGGAGGAGGAGAGGAGAGGAGGAGGAGGAGGAGAGGAGAGGAGGAGGAGGAGGAGGAGGAGGAGGAAGGAGGAGGAGGAGGAGGAGGAGGAGGAGGAGGAAGGAGGAGGAGGAGGAGAAGGAGGGAGGAGGAGAAGAAGGAGAGGGAGGAGGAGTGGGAGAAGTAGGAGGAGGGAGGGGAAGCAAGTTTTTGTCCCGTTGCAAAGCCTTTCTTCCCCTCCCCCCTCCCCCTCCACTCCTACCCCTCCCCTCCCCCCCAACCCAATCGTTCTAACATCCCCTTGAGGGGCTTGTCCAGGTTCCAGGTTCCAGCTGGAGGGGCGATCCTGAAATTCGAGGTACGTATCGTCATCCAGAACTGTGGCTGGACACTCTGAAAAGGCGGATGAGAACTCGTCCAGTCTGTGATCGGATACCTTTTAAAAAACTGCTTAATCTAAAACCTCTGAAAAGTTAGTTTCAAACGAGAGACTGGCAGCTTTTTTTTTTTTTAAGCTTATCTAATCTACACACCTGTTGTGTGTGTGTGTGTGTGTGTGTGTGTGTTTTTGTAGGGTCTTCGGTTGTAAAATGTCAAATCAATCTTCGGGTCTCGTCTCGAGAACACGACCAGGCTCACAGCGTACATTAAAAGGCGGTTTCAAATACTCCAACCAGAGAATAACATCTACTGGCTCGAGGCGTCTCCTCACACACACACACACACACACACACAAACCCTATCCAATCCTTGCACGACAGAATGTGATTTAGTTTTCCTTTATACGTACGAGTACAAGAGAGAAAAAAAAGGGTAAATAATCTAATTCACCTGGACAACTGTGCGTGAAATACGCGTAAAAAAGTGTACCAGATAAATGAGTCGGAACACGCATTAGTCCATTCCGGACTGTCAAGCCATCTTTAATATATATATATATATATATATATATATATATATATAAAGGGAAAGGGGACGACAGTTGAGAGAAAATTCCATTTCCCCACAAAAGGTGACGGAACCTTCGGCAAAGCGAATGTTGTTGGGGCGCGACTAGAAACTCGAGCACACACACACACACACACACACACGTCCTCATCCAGTTTGAACCCGGATATCCGCGTGCCCCTACCACCCACCCCTCACTCACCGTCCAACAGACCGACAACACGCTGCCATGGAGAACGTGGCTAACCGTGTAAACCAGAAGGAACCATAAGGACTACGGATTACTCGAGACACACGCGCCAACGGCGTACAACAGAGACTCGGACCAACTTACGTACAGACCGGAGGCCTTTGGTCCGGAAGGGACCACGGGCATCCACGCCAACCATGAGACAAAGAGATCTTTGGGGCAATCACGAATTTCAAGAAATCGGTCTCATCAGGACGCACAAACACCTACACCAGGTCAGAGAGAAGAGTTCTCTGCAGACCATGGGCCGTGGGGGACTGATCCAACCGCAAGGCTAGAAGAGATTTTCGGACCAAACGCTGAAGATGAAGGACCCAGCTCTCCAACAAGCAGACGCTGAAGATGAAGGACCCAGCTCTCTAACAAGCAGACGCTGGAGATGTAGGACCTAGGTCTCCAACAAGCAGACGCTGAAGATGAAGGACCCAGGTCTCTAACAAGCAGACGCTGAAGATGAAGGACCCAGGTCTCTCACAAGTAACAGAGATCGAGGACAGACAAGGAGCACCGAAGCCCCCCCAAGAAAAGGTCGACAAGCGTTGGGGTCAAGCCCTGGAGAAGGCCCTCCTCCTAATCGACTAAAAGGAACATTGTCCTGTACCAACGACAAAAGCACAGGAACCCAGGCCAACAGAGAATGATGCGAGTTTTCCTTCTGTACTAATCTTGTCGTCTCCGTCTACATACCTGAGGAATTTAAGATCCCACTGTCTTCCAGGTGATCTAGTCAGAAACATAATAACGATCTTCTAGTATCAAGTGTTTTTCCACATACTTATCTACATGGGCCGAACAAAGACGAGAGCGTTCATACAACAGAGAATCCTTTGCTCTACTACGACTCTTGAACCACAGAGACGGGTCGACTCCAGTGTGCAACCCAGACATAAGAGTTACGCGAGAGTCTCTGACTTCAACGCGGATCAAGAAAGGTTCAAAGGAACCCAATGAGCCAGGAGGGCCTGTCCGGATTGCCTGCCTGCCGACGACGACGACGAGGACGACGAGGAAGGAGAATGAAAGAGTCCCAGCTACACGAAAGGCCATGGAAGACCCCAAGCCAACAACAACAGAGCCAAGAGAGAGAGAGAGAGAGAGACCCACCCAGGCTGATGATTACCCACCGTGTGGGAAACGAAGGGTCGAAGACCTTAACAACAAAGCTGACAACGTAAGACTCTCTGGCGTTATTATATCAAGGCCAAAGAGAGGTTACTACCCGTTTCACTACCCTCACCCCCCTCCCCTCCGATCCTTTAACAATCTCGCAGCTGTGTCTTGTACGTGAAGTGCATAGCAAGAGTTGACGGTATAAGAGAGACGGAGAGAGAGAGAGAGGAGGGCGACCTCGCAACTCAAGTCTGCTGCTCTAAACACCTCGGGGCTAATCTAGCCACACACGAGGGACTGAAGTTATACTGGCCACACATGGGGGTCTAGGTCGCCCACACACACACTGGGGTTATGCCGGCCGAAGAGAGGGCTTAAGATGATGGCCCAAAATGTAGGTACAGAGGGCAGGCATTCATGAGGATTACATGGCCACCTACAAAGCGACTAACGTGGCCACAGACGGAGCTAAGCTGGCCACAGACGGTCTCCAATATAGAACTATATTAACCATTTCTTTTTTTTTTTTCCTTATTTTAAATGAAGATTAAACTGGACACATACGGAGTTACATCTGCCAAGGGCGGCCCTTGTACGAGATTAATCTTCTCACTTGAGGATTAAAACTGGCCTTTTACGGAGGTTCATTCATTATACCGGAGAGGTAGGTGGCCGGGAACGGCCCAACGCGGGGGCCCCCAGGTCGTCTTGAACAAGAAGCCGACAACCTGAGGGGATGGCTCCACACTGTCAGGCTGGCCACGACACATAAAGGTCAAGATGACCACATCCCCTCTTAAAAAGCAAGGTCAAACAGTCATCACACGAATCAGGCAAGAGCAGGAGAGATCAAGTAAGAGTGACCATCATCTACGTGAGAGTTTATGGGGAGTGAAGGGGTGGAGCTCCTGTCACACAGGATGCTTGGTAAATGTCAGTCGTCCAGCCCGGGCTTGTGTGTGTGTGTGTATGTGTGTGTCTAAAGCACGTAGCCAACTCGTGCCGCTAGGCAAATCAAGCGATTTCCAGTTAACGAACTTTTCCTGATTAAATCCATCAATTTCTTTAGCTAAATTCTGATGGATAACGTTCGGTCTGCTGTCTCACTCGAGTCCTGTGATGCCCAAGTCGCGTACACTGCGCTATCCACGACCGGGACAGCCCGGCTGGTAGATAGAGCTCCCTGATGGAGTAATTTGCAGAAAGTTTCTCTCATACGAAAACAACATCATGAGCTTACTACTGTAGCGGCCCGTCCGGTGGGCGTCACTCGACCAACACACACACACACACACGTAGGGCCACAGCAGGTTCCTCATCCCTCTCATCTCACATGTCCTCCTCCCACACATGCATTCCGTGCGTGCGTGCGTCCTCCCATCTCACATTCCTCCTCTTCCACCCTGTCCCACAACCCCCTTTCCCTTACCCTCCCGTCCTACAGAGGCGTGTAACTGGAGCCAGCAGACGGAGGGCGTTTATGCTGAGGGAGGCGACACAATGTGCTACTAGTGACTACTTCGACCGGAGGAGGAGGTCGCTGCACTCGCCTCATCCATCACGAGTGATGGGGTCAGGTGTGTACAGTGGCCGACGGGTGTGGCAGTGGATGTCGTGATGGATGTGGTTTACTGGCGCCAGTGGTAGTAGGTAAGGTAATGGTTGTTCAGGTGGCGGTGGTTGTTGTCTGGGCGTGTGTATGGTGGTTGTAAGGGCTCCTGCTGGTGGTAACGGTGGTGGCAGTTTAGATGGTTGTAATGATGGAAGTGGTGATAGTCGTTCTACTGGTTGCGATTGTTGTTATTGTTGTTGTTGTTATGGTGGTGGTGGTTGATGATGGTAGTGGTAGTAGTTGTAGTTGTCTGGTTGGCGATAGTGGTTGTGATGATAGCGGAGGCGCTGGCCTCAATGTCACCGATGGTGGTAGCAGCAAAACCAGCGCTGGTGATAGTGGTAGTAGTTGTTGTTGTCTTTCCCTCCCACTGCTACTGATTCTGCTACCGCTGCTGCTGCTGCTACTGCTGCTGGTTTCTCGTGACGCCAACACCTCCATGACTCGTCGCATTAATTTCCCAGCCAACACCAGCAGGTTCATGATTGTCACACACACACACACACACACACAAGCGCCGTCGTCCTAACCCACATCGACCCCACAGCCCCTGGGGCAGGCTTTATCACGTCACTATTGTAGCCTGAAGGAGCAAAAGGTCCTGCAAGCACAAGCACACACACACACACACACACACAACCGTTCTTGCCTGATTGTCCCCCAAAGCAAAAACACACCATCATCTTCGCCAGCGGAAAGCGAGAAGGGAGATCAACGAGGAATGCCGTACAAAGCCACCAGAGTCACCCGCGTCATTTTCTTCCAGTTATACGAGAATGAATCGAGTATATTCCCCGACGCGTCTTAAAATGATACGAATTTCGCTAACGTTTCCTCAAGAATGCGCACCTCACCTCTGACCCAGTTCAGAGACTTCCGTTCATTTGCTGGTCCGCTAGACACACCGACAACCACCACCACCACCACCACCGCCGCCGCTGCTGCTGCTGCTCTCCCCCGCCCTCTTCCCTCCCTCCTCAACCCCGACACCTGAGGAGGAGGAGGAGGAGGACCCGCCCACAACCGACGGAGAAGCAGAGGGAGAGAGACAGCACTGACGCAGGCTGTGACGACGCCTCCACCCGCCTTCCCCGTGCGTGCACCTCAGGAGACTTGCGATGCGATCCACGGCCAATAAGAGACAGGTACACCTCGAATACCCACTCACTACAACTCGAATACTCACTCACAACCAGCATGTAACCTAGAGACAAAGATCTTCCACGAATATTCAGAAGAGATATTTGTATTGCCTAATGACCAACCCATCACGAGTCAATATCACGAGGGGAAAAATAAATTTGCCAGGATTTACACGCCATGACATCTGTCGTCGAATGAGACAAGTATGGTATAAATATAACTTCGGGTCATTAAGCATCCATGGGTTGTAGCACACTAGGGGGAAAAATATAAGAGTTTTCCCTAATTTATGAGCAAATCTACCACACTGTGTGTCGCTGAGTGTAAATCGTTCATCATATTTACACGGGGCGCGCCCCCGGTGTACGTCTAAAGTTTCCGTAATGCATTTGTTTCTTGAGTTACCGCGCTGACAATGATGTGCCCACACAGAGACAGGCAGACAGACAGACAGACACACATAAGCAGGGGCGATGGTATAATGCCCCACACACGTACATTACGAGCAGCGTCTGTCGGGTCGTAGTAATGATCGATAAATGGGATAACTAAGCTTGTGTGGGGTCGATGAAATCTTACAAATATCATATACGTAGGCTTTCCTATCCTCACTACAGAGAGAGGAACACAGCTAAAAAAGCATACCTAAGATATCCGGCAGGCACCTAAGCCTATGCAGAGGGACTTTAAACACACGAGTAGACCTCGACTGGCCAACTCGATCTTAATTCGTTTCAAAGTACTATTATGCGTAATACCACCCACTACATCTTGTAATAAAAACATCCTACTGACACAGTACCTCATAATATACCACGAGGGTTTTGAAGAAACAACCCATGATTTTCGCTGACAAAACAGACGTGAAGTGATTGAGGGAGTGACGATTACACTCTTAATAGCCCCCACCTCACACCACAAGAAACAAGTCTCGAAACACAAGGTGTTTCTGTTTAGATATGCGAAGGTTGGAAGTGTTTATGGGATCAGTCGCTTGGTTGGTTTTTGGGTAGACAACAGACCCAGGACCTTCCATAGCACAGGGCCAGTAGGAGGCCTCTTGAAGTGTCCTCACTTCTTGAGTTCACTTGTTTTGTCCCCGTCATCGACAAATTATACCTTGAGCAATAGAGAGGATGATCACGACAAAGTCGAAAGAGGTGTGGCTTGATCTGGGGGTGACCTGTGATACCCTCCTATATAGGCTACGTGGCCTGACGGAGGCGGCTACTGATGTGACAGGTGTGCTATTTACATAGTCAGGGCTCCCGACTAGCTACGTGGCCTTGTGTACACATGATACAGCCCCTAGCTACACACACACACACACACACACACACACACCACCCCTTCCCCTCACTGTTAAGCCTCGGGACCCGACGGAGCACAGGTGTTAACAGGTGTTCTACCACGGGTCAGGGAGGGCGTTCGTCCAGTGAGCTCCGTGTGACCTGAAGGAGGGGCAAGGGGGGTGGCGTGGGTTTAGGGCAGGGCGCTCTGGCGTGACAGGTGTGCTACGGAGTGATTAAACGTTCTGTGCTACACTTGCGGCATGTCACGTCGTCGGCGTGACCCAGTTCCGCGCACAGACGCGCCTTCTCTCTCTCCCACACACACACACACTCACACACACACCGACACTGCTCCTCTCTCTCTCTCTCTCTCTCTCTCTCTCTCTCTCTCTCTCTATCTATCTATCTATCTATCTCTCTTTCAACATGAGAATGCAACACTCTCTTCGCCAACTTACTTCTTCCCCGTAATTCTTCGTCGATTTTACCACACGCCCCAGCCTCGCCCCTTTCCCCCCTACATATAACAAGGGAACACCAGCTAGACACTACCACAGTCGCAGGCAGTGCGGACGGACGGACGGACGTCATCTACATCACAGGCTGTTACGAGATACCTTCAGCGTAGAACTGAATGCCTCGCTCTGCGCTTTTGACTCAGCAGAGACGAAGGGCATTCACCTCCAGCGGGAGAGGAGGAGGAGGAGGAGGAGAAGCCGCGCCCCCCACCCCCCTCCATTAATAAGTTATCTTTTGAATGCAAAATCCCACAAAGGTCTTGAAGATGACGGGGTGAAACGGAGATGATGATGAGAGAGAAAAAAGAGAGAGAGAGAGGCTCTCTTGTGCTATCGGTCACGTCAACGTCCGCAGGGAGGGATTAAGCCCCCAGGCATCCAGGCCCGTTACGACAACAGTTCCACCAACACAGATAATTATTCCACCAACACAGACAACAATTCCACCAACACAGACAATAATTCCACCAACACAGATAATTATTCCACCAACACAGACAACAATTACACCAACACAGACAGTAATTCCACCCAACACAGATAATTATTCCACCAACACAGACAACAATTCCACCAACACAGACAACAATTCCACCAACACAGACAACAATACCACCAACACA
>JAYMFT010224851.1:0-11292 GCA_038088735.1 Panulirus argus | reverse complement strand
TTGTAAGTTAAACTATTTCCTCTCTCCTTATTAATCCAGAATCCCTCTCGTCTCTGAATTAAGCACCAAATTCACCGTCACTGATATGCTGTTACTTGAGCAAGATCATATACTGCATTACCCACGTGATACGACCTGTATCCCTTTCTGTCAGTGTAGGCAGGCGGGCGGACTGCAGGAACCTGTATCAGTTTTCCTAATTAGCATACATACAGACAGACGACAAAGCAAGTCAGCCCGGCCTATTGTGTGTGTGTGTGTGGGTTGGTATGGATATCGGTCTTGTAATAATTACCACGTGTTGGTTAATTGCTTGAGTCCTCAGCTTCTTTTTAGGCACATGAGGTGTGATGATTTCCCTATCGCTCACTGTCCTTCCCTCTCCCTCTCTCTCTCTCTCTCTCTCTCCTCTCTCCCTCCATGTAGGCGGTAGACAGCCACCGACCGAGGAGCTACTGTACATTTACCCACCAGCTTGTCGGAAGGGTCAGTGACGGCTGCTCAGCCAGCCAACACTTCAGTGACCGCCAAGGTCCACTCCCCTACGCCATGTAGCTGTCCTTTCCTTCTGCGTCACCCGCACGCGGGCTGCTGGCTCTCGTTCCGTAAACTTACAACCTCTGCCTCTTGCACATAGCATTTGGTAACGTGCAACTTCGTAACTTTTAGATTTTATATATATATATGAATCAGTTACTTTATCTCTCAGCCTCGCCTTCTCTCTTTTATCTGATGTTATCTGCTTTGTCGATCTTTATCTCTTCCTTTGTCCTCCTTCCTTCCTTTCTTCTCCCTTTCTCTTCTAACCACAGTAATTAAGATGTGAAGGAAAATGGCGTTTCAGTTTCCCCTCATCTGGGACGCGTCACTCCATAAGACTTGTCTGGAGATATATGTATATGTTCTTTTGTATGTATCCAGCTCTTTATGTATGTGCATACGTATATGTATTTTCATAGGTGTGTGTGTGTGTGTGTGTGTGTGTGTGTGTGTGTATGTATTTTTTCTTAATGTTTGATTTTGTGTATTTGTGTGGGTGTACTCGTGTGTATATTCGTGTTTTTGCGTTTGTGTATCTGTTCATGTTTGTGTAAGCGGTTGTAGTTGCTTTTGTTGTATCTGTGTGTTGTGTATGTATGTCTGTGTCAGTGTATATGATGTCTCTTGTGCTTTCATATATTCCTGGTTTCGTGAGAGTGTATGTTTTTTCTGTAGGTTTGTATGTACGTGTCTCTGTTTATGTAAGAGTGGTCGTGGGTGTGTTTGTGTGCGTTATATTTAAGCGTTTCTTTCGTATGTGTCGATTTCTGTCTGCTTGTGTGTGTCTGTTTTATTTTTTTATGCGTTCGTGTGTGTGTGTCTTTGTGTATGTCGGTTTTTAAAGTATCCGCCGTGATAAGGGCAGAAACGTAACAGAGGACAGGAAAAGGAATGAAGTGAGTTGTAGGTCAATAGGCGAGTCTTGAATATGGAAAGGTTGTAGGGAGAAGGAAAGTCGACAAAAGGAAGAGAATTTCACAGTTCCGCTGCTCGAGGGAGGAAAGAGGGGGCATTATAACGATCAATCCTCGTGCGGCTGGCCTCAGGACAGAAGCTTTGGGAAGCAGCAGCCAGGCTCTTGCCGTTAATGGCGCGGACACACACACGCAGGCAGCTCACTAGAGCAAGGAGAGGACGGCGGTATCGATCAAGTGTCACTCGTAATACATGGTAATACAGGCTTACAGCAATTTCATAGATTATGGATTGTGTCGTTGCTTATATAGGCAGTAGGAAATGGACTGGGGCAGTACCTCGAGAGAGAGAGAGAGAGAGAGAGAGAGAGACGGGGGCTCGGGAGAGTTCGTAGCGTGCACACCTGATGCCTCACGTTATCACCACTGGTCAGAAATGATATCCTAGCCTACACGGTCTTCACTCGCCTTGCCTTCGTCAGTATTGGAGCCTGACGGTGTCTGACACTGGCTGCTGATTAGATCGCACGTATGTGTGTGTGTGTGTGTACACAGAAGTCAGGACATGGTTAAGAAACGGGGCAACCCCGAGTGTAACATCATCTCCCCATAGCACACACACACACACACATGTATACATATATAACGCCATGGTCTTGGGGGCAAATACTCAAAGGACACGAACGAATGTCGCCTCGCTTTACCGAAAAGACTTTCAGATACCCAACACACGAGCGCCATCCTCCAGACAAGGCTTGGCCCCTTGGAGGCATCCCTCTCTATCACGGTCCACGCTCGAGCACGTAAGGCACTGCGAAGACAAATACTGTCACTTGAGGGTTAAGTTCAGGTGATAAGGGCATAAAATGGAGAAAATCTAAGCTCAAGGGTGTTGGACGTATCGTACATGTAAACGAAGAGCCGTAAAAGAGACGTATAATTATTTTCTCTTCACATTTGAGGCTGAAGAGTAGTGACGAATGTGTTCATAATCTCATAATATATATATTTCTCCTGCCCATTTGGGAATAAAGAGCAGTGATAAAGGTATTATTTCACATTTTCTTCTACGCATTTAGAACGGAAGAATAGTGACAAAAGTATCTATAATTTCATAATGATTTGTTTCTTGCATACTTGGAACAGATATATATATATGTATAGATAGACAGATAGATAGATTTATAGTTCACAATTATAATATCCTGCGAGATATGGGAAGCCCGTACGTCAGGAAGCGACTTTGCTTCACCAAGGTCCTTATGATCCCATCGTGTGCAACGTACCCTTGTCCTTCTCTGTACCTGAAGGTGTTGCGGGAAACAGATCGGCATGATTTTCCTGGATCTGCCGGTGTGACCTCTGGCTCACCCGGCGCGCAAACCGCACCAGAAATCCTTAAAATCCCGCAGCTTTTCAGGAGGAATGTATCTTGTTGTTGCCTGGAGATCCCCCAACGGATCTCGCGACCAGAGGAACACAGACTCAGGTCGTGGCGTCATATTTTGTTACCAAGAGACTTTTGTCGCGAGGTCTCAACAGAGAGGTTATTGACATCACATCCTAGAGGCTAGATAGATAGCGCCATTCGGGTCTGCTTGCTGGAGAGCGTCCAATACTAAATTATCGCATTGATGTATATATATATATATATATATATATATATATATATATATATATATACAGAGAGAGAGAGAGAGAGGTGTTACCGGGATCAGCTCGCACGGGATTACACAGCGAGTGAGAAATCGTCGCCTTTGCCGATGGGCCGTAACGTTAGGAGTATAAAGTCCTACAGAAGAAGTTTTCACTCCAAAGGAGTCTACATTTTCCTTGTCCTAGTTGTAGGCAAAGCCTTAGTATGCAGGAGCCCTTAAAAAGAGATTCTGGGGAACATTGGTCCAGAGGTAATACGTGGTCAATTACAGGATTTTCTTCGAGAAGTTCACTCCTGCAAGTTTCTTTTTTTTTTTTCCCGAAGCGGTCGTAAAGTAGGTGGAGATGAGGGAGGGGAACGTGCTGATCGCGTCGGCGGCTCATATAAGGGAAACATGAACGTCTTCATGAGTTCGTGTAGTGTCATGCGGACGTTTGGCGAATCTGAGGAAAGACACAAGTGTGGGTCACAGGAGTGAACATTAACAGTTACGGAAGTGCTGTCCTCACTACGCAGCAATCACTAACCCTTCCAACACCCAAGCCGGTAGTACTGGTGATATACCTCCCAAATCAGAGAGAGAGAGAGAGAGAGAGAGAGAGAGACTCCATCGGCATACGAGTAAAGCGAAAAATAATACAAATTTGGATGATGATTACCATTTGCAGATATAAGACGTGAGAATATTGTAATCGTGTGTTTCAGTAGGTTACAACATGAAAATCATTATGGTAAGAGTTGGTTAAGCCGGGGAATGTATTACTTGATCGCCGTTTCCTACGTTAGCAGGGAAGCGCCAAGAAAACAAAGAAAGGCCACATCAGCTCACTTCCATTCTGTAGCTGTCAAGTGTAATGCACCGAAACCACAGCTCCCTATCCACATCCAGACCCCACAGACCTTTACATGGTTTACCCCAGACGTTTCACAGGCCCTGGTTCAGTCCATCGACAGCACGTCGACCCCTGTACGCCATATCGTTCGAATTCACTCTATCCCTTGCATACCTTTCACCCTCCAAGATTTTTAGGCCCCGATCGATCAAAATTTTTTTCACTCCATCCTTCCATCTCCAGTTTGGTCTCCTGCTTCTAATTGTTCCCTCCACCTCTGACACACATATCCTCTTCGTCAACCTTTCCTCACTCGTTCGTTCCATATGTCCAAACCATTTCAACACACCCTCTTCTGCTCTCTGAACCACACTCTTTATTACCACACATCTCCCTTACCCTCAATGAAACCACCTCACACCTCTTATTGTCCTCAAACAGATCATTTTCAACACCTCCACCCTCCTCCGCACAACCCTATCTATAGCCCATGCCTCGCAACCTTATAATGTTGTTGGAAGTACTCTTCCTTCAAACACACCCATTTTTACCCTCCCTGGTTTCATCCTCTCTTCCCACACACGTTTCAGTGCCCAGGAACCTTCGCCTTCCTCACCCACCCTGTGACTCACTTCCGCTTCCATGGTATCTAAAGCACTTCATTGCAGGCAGAGAAAAATCTCAAACCAGATTATGCTGGGGAAATTCCACTGCAATCACAGCTTTTGCATCCTGGTATTTCAGAAAGGGGAACTCGCTAATTTAACGCAACCTGTTGACTCGTGTAAGATTTATGAATTTCATTAGACATGAACTGACCATTGCAGTGAAATGCAAATTAAATTCATTCTGAGTGTTATGCAAATTGCTTAAGGCATTGGATACCAAACTGTGTGAAAAGCATTAGTGATAGAATGGTCACGTATTCAATCTCTGTTTTCATATTTGAACTGGATTCAGAGATAACAGTGAGTGACCCATGCATATCCTATTCACTCTGATGTAGCAGTGAATTATGCCTTGGTGTGGTGGGAATGTGTGTGTGTGTGTGTGTGTGTGGTGAGGGATCCTGTCTTTCATGTTAGAATGGGGCGTGCAAAATAGGTTGATAAATGCTCATTACTTAACCTTTCCATATGTCCAGACCATTTCATCACACCATTTCCAGCTTTCTCAAACATACTCCTTTTCCTGCCACACATCTCCCTCATCCTGTTATTTCTTATTCGATCAACCGTCCTCACACCACAGTTGTCCATGTATTTCCAATTACAACGCATGTACCATTTTCTTTACATTTCTTTTTTAAAGCCCACTTCTCACATCCATACAGCACCGACGGGATTACTATACCATCAAACAAACCCATCTTTGCTCTTAAAGATATTGACTTATCTTTCCACACATTCCTCAGTGCTCCCAGAACCTTTGCCCCCTCACCCACCCTATGGCTCACTTCAGCTCCCATGGTTCCATTCGTTGCCATATACACTCTTGGTACCTATTGAGAATGAGAGATGGATTCGGGCATCAACACTACTAAGTCAGTAGGTCAGTACTTCCCTGGGCGTCTGGTGTCTACAACCTACTGACACGGAGGGTGTAAGATGGATCAGGCCATCACTCCAACACTAAGGAAACGGAACGCTGAGGATTTTCTGAATGCTGAGGTCAGATCGTATCGGTTTTAAAATCTTGGATTATATATGCTCACATCATTTCCTCTGTTACCTTGAGAAGTTTTGGATAGGAGAAAGATGATAAACGAGTTAATGATAATGGGAAATTTCTTCAGCTACGAGGCAAATGTACGGAATCTGTAATGCAGGCGGCTTATTTTCTTTTTCTTTCGTCTTTTCCAACAGTGTTATACAGCCTCACTCACACACACTCCCCTCTCGTCTAGTCCTCTCCCCAGACACTCTCCTCATCCCCAGAGCACCCAGCCTCTCTCTCTCTCTCCCCCTCCCTAAAATAAATAGCTTCGGTTCCCTACGCGCCATGCCTTTAGTCGTTATTCCTCCCAATTTCCCAATTTCCTCCACACGACCCTGACCCCATTACTCTCCACCTTATCGTTGATCCCATTGATGCCCATTTTCCCTTGTATGTCAACACATTTTTTTTCAGTAGTCCCCCAGCGGAATTTCCACGAACCCGTCTGTCCTTTCCTCCCACACCGTCTCTGCTGATTCACCCTCGTGTCTTGTGTCTTCCTCCAAGGTCTTGCTTTTATCCAGGGAGCCTTAGCCATCCACTCCACCTCAAGTGTACCCTGACACTGGCCTTTTTTTTTCCCCCTCAGATTCTTCGCCATATATATTTTTTTTTTCCCCAAACGCTCCACGCCTTTTTTCCCCTAACACTATTTTTTTTTATCAATTTCTCTCCCCTCATTGCATTTTTATTTTCCTACGACATTGTCACTATTACTAGAGTCCTCCTCTTTGCTATATCTCTCAGAAACCTTGTTCTTCTATGGCCGGACGTTAATCTTTCATATAACCGACAGTCAATTAATTCAACCAAGGATATGTCCTTTTTTTTTTTATATATACATAGCTTCTTTTTTTCAATTTTTTTTCCCAAGTCACATCATTTACGTCGATTTTTTCTCTCATTCACTTACCTCACAGAAGAAAAGCTGTGTTATAGCGACATACCCCTAAGCTATACGAGTTATTTACCTCAGCGTTGTTGACTATTTTGCTGTGCGCTGTGTAAAGAAATAAGGAACGGTGGAGCACACGACCGTGAACGTTGTGTAGGGCTGTTCTGTCTCTCTGTATAGCGAAGTGGCCGCAATCTCATCTCGTTTTCGTTTGATTTAACATGTTAACCTGATTCACAGTGCCACACGCGAGCAACCACGGCATCCAAGGTTGTCACACTTTAGCGTTATTCATGTGTCATCGGATTGGTTGACAGTGTTGAGGTCTGTGCCGGACTTGTGTGACTTACCTGAATCCTCTTGTGTCCCTTCTCCTTCGACCTCTGCCAGTCGTGTATATGGATATACCTGAAGGGGTATGAGGCAGGTTTATTATCCCGACATTCCTTGTTCCAAATAGACAAACTGATTGATATAAGAAGTTCAAGAACACTGTGTGTGTGTGTGTGTGTGTGTGTGTGATTACTCTTTGTCTGTTAAGGAGAGAGAGAAATTTTACACTAGTGTGTGTGTTTCGTATGATGGCCTTGTCACTAGTCCTGAAGCATCATGTACTCTGTATACGCCCGTGGGTCTTTACTGCACCCTGTTTTGCCATTTTTCTTATTTACTGTTGCCAGCTGGTCGAGTTATGCTTCTTCCCTCCTCCCCACAACACACACACACACACACACACACACACACACACACACTCACCAGCAGTATAGCACAGGTTTACCCAGCGACTTCTCGTCAGCAAGACAATACATAGATTTTTTTTATATCTCTTCTACCTCTACTACAGGAATTCGCTTCGACCTCACAGTCTCTACCATCGCTGACAGATGCCACGTTGAGCAGTAGACACAAGCACCATTTGATCTGAATTCTGGTTTCGAATCTTAATTGATTGATCAGTCACATGATAACGAATTCGTATTGTCTTCAAGACCTCAGAATATAAAACCGTTTCCTCTTTCATTAGAAAATAAAGTTGAGTTTCGTCAGCACTTTACTTAGCCCCTAAAGCTCCCTGTACATAAGACGTGCATTCGATTTGAGTAATGATTATTTGTTGCTAGAAATTATTCTAGCCTTTGCATCTCTTATTCGTAAGGCCAATAGTCATGTAACTCGAATAATAACCATCTCCCACCCCGAAATCTTTTAGGATCTTGCCGACTTCTCATCTGTGACTTACAGGCGGCCTTGTAGAGCAAACTGTGCGTGTAATAAGCGGATCCACTGGTGGGAATAATGACACACGATCAGCGAGTCTCTCTTGAAGTAGTTTCTGGAGAACGAGCGGTAAATCCCGGCCATTACGTACATTGCTCGCTGCCCGAAGTCAGATGCCGTGCTGAGCGATGGGAGGAGCGAGGTCTTTTTAATGCTTTGCTTCTGTTCGTATTGTTAAGATCATTTAACCAGCTGAGCACGAGAGCAAGACCCTTGAGTCTAACGGTAAGGTCCGAGAGCTCAACGGTACGATCGTTCGACAACGCACCATTCTTAAGCACGATGGTACGTTCCTTAAGTAAAATGACGCGATCCTTAACCCCGACGGTACGATCCTTAACCACGACGTAACGAGCCTTGGATACGACGGTACGATCCTTGAGCACGGCGGTACAGTCCATAAGTACTTGTATACGATTCTTGAGCACGAAGATACCATCTTTGGGTACGATAGTACGATCCTTGAGCATGACTACGATCCTTAAGTACGACGATACGACCCATGAGTATGGTGAGCTGGACATTTTGAACTTGACTTTTAAGGGTCAGGTCGAAAGTCGTTATACCAAAGGAACGTATCTTAATGTTTTGGTATTGTACACGGCGTCGTGCTCAAGGATCGTGCCATCATACTCAAGTATCGTACCGTCATGCTCAGGGATCGTACCGTCATGCTAAAGGATTGCACCGTCATGCTCAAGGGCTGTACCGTCATGTTCGGAGATGATATCGTGATGCTTAAGGATTGTTCCGTCATGCTCAATTATCGCGCCTTCTTGCGCACTGATTGTATCGTTATGCCTAAGGATCGTACCGTCTTGCTCAAGGATCGTACCGTCTTACTCAAGGATTGTAACTTTATCTAAGCTGACGAAATCTAAACTTCCAATTCTATGGAAGAAAATTTCCATCTCGCCTTAAGCAAGTGTACGGAAACCATTTTGATCTAAGTACACCAAACTAAGTTCAGTTTATACACTTACTCTATGGCAGGGAACCTTCCTTCTGACTCCAGAGCATTTCTTTTTCGCCTTCTCAGCTTAGTGTCGTGAAGGTATTGATCAATGCAAAGTTTTCCAAATGCACCAAAGGAGAGCAGGGAGTAAGTGCCTCTTCCAGTCTCCCGTGGTCCCTTACCTCCGTCGAGTCTCCTGTGGTCTCTTGCCTCAATCAGTTTCCCATGGCCTTTTGACTCCTTTCACTCTTCTGTGGTCTCTTGCTGCCTTCCAGTCTCCCATTGCCGCTAGCCTCATTCCAGTCATCCTTGGGCCATTGTTTCCTTTCAGTATAACATAGGCTCTAGTCTCATCCCAATCATCCTTGGCCTCTTGCTGCATCCCACTCATCCTTGGCTTCTTGCGTCCTCCAGTTACTTATGGTCTCTTGACTCCCTCCAGTCTCCCATGGCCTCTAGCCTCCTTCCAGTCTCCTGTGGCCTCTTGCCTCATTCCAGTCATTCTTGGCCTCTTGCATTATTCCAATCTGCAATGGCCTCTTGCCTTATCTCAGTCTCAAGTGGCCTCTTGCCTCTTTCTCTAACGGCCATTTACCTACTTTCAGTTTTCCGTGGCCTCTTGCCTCCTGCTCCTCCTCACCGGCCTTTGAGTCAGGCTTCAGATGAGGTCATCATCTGGCCATATGCGTGAAAAATTTGATATACGTATAGCAAACAGGAGTCATGATGATCGTGGCCATTGGCAACTCAAGGGTGGGCCGTTTTGATAACCTGCTTCTTTCCCTACACGTCGAAGCGTTGGAACTCTCTACCTTCCCATGTCTTTCCCAATAACTATGACCTTGCACATTTCAAAAGAGAGGTCTTTCACTTTCTCAAAAATTCGTAAATACTTTCCTGTGTCTTTACTTTTTCCGTTTCATAATTCTCTATTTCAATCACTGCCCGGCCTCGATGTGGACTTTTGTCCTCGACTGGAGCCTTCAACATAAAAAAAAAAGAATGGCAATTTAATGAAAGGACAGCGAGAAATGTGTACGATTAGGGAAGAAGAGCAGCTGTAGCGCTGGCAACAGGAATTGTGTCTAACCGCAATAGCCTCATGAAGTCGCATACGAGCGGCAGACGCAGCTGAAAAAGGTCGTCCGACTGACAACCGAATAAGTGATCGTCCTACTTGAAATATCTACGACCTTGTCACCCAGCCACCATTCGTCTTGACCTCCTCGAGACTCACCACACCTGTCACTGACGACCCTCCACATCTGGTAGTGACTATGCATACCTGGTGGTGGCGGTGGTGGTAACTTCCCGTACCGGGTGGTGGTGGTGATTCTCCATACCTGTTCAGTGGTAGTGACTCTACATTACTGTTCGTTGTCACTTTCCATACCTGGTGGTGGGGACTCTGCGTACGTGGTGGTACGGATAATGTGCGCAGGTGTTGCTGATTGCGGATATGTCTTTGATTCGTTCTAATCATTTCCTGATGCCTCGCTAATTGAGGCACGTTGTGATTTTTCAGATCCCACTTCCTAAGTGAATGATTAGGATTTCTTTGTTTTATTTTTTCTTTTGAAAATATAGGAACACCACATGGATTTAGTTGCGTTTAATAAGTCCAGCAATTAATCAAGAACCTGCTGTAACTCCTTCAGTGTGAAGATTTAACCCTTGGGCCCTGATGACTCAACCCTTTGATCTGAACCTTGACGGTCAGTGCAAAGGCCAGACCATCGTATCGAGGGGTGCTACCCTCCACTCAAGGGCAGTATCGCCGTTCTCAAAACCCGAGGCGTCGTATTCCAGGCCCTTACCGTCGCATTCCAGGCCCTTGCTGTCATATTCCAAGGCCTTACTGTCAGATTCCAGGGCCGTGCCGTCCTATTCCAGGGCCTTACCGTCGTTCTCGTGAGCCGTACACTCGTATCCAAGAGCCGTAAGCCGACCGTCGTAATCAAAGGCCGTAACGTCGCACTCAAGGGCTCTACCGTCGTTCTGAAGGTGTTCACATTTTGTAAGTGAACCCTCTATGTCTATCCTTTTCATATTCACTCTCCCTCCCTCTGTCTCACTCGCACCGTCTCTCCCTCTTGTCTCTCGGTGCCTCCCTTCCCTTGAGCCACGCTCTGGCCAGCAACCAAGTCTCTCACACACACTTGGCTTCGTTATCGTCGTTAAGCACATTAAAGTTGAGTGAAAACTGAAAAAAAGAGAAAAAAAAAAAGTTGGCTGTTGATGAGAATCTCTCGGGGGTACAAGAACCCGCCAGTTGGGACTTTTCCTTCACCAAATTAGTTCATTTGGCGTCTCATCGCGAAGCCTTTGACTGCGGCCATAAATCTAAATTTGTTTCGTCCATTTTTCTCCCCGTCCACCTGGGTCGGTGATGGACGGCAGGAACTTGCAAGCAGAATAGAGAGTTCTGATCTCTCTCTCTCTCTCTCTCTCTCTCTCTCTCTCTCTCTCTCTCTCTCTCTCACACACACACACACACACACACA
>JAYMFT010224840.1:0-11292 GCA_038088735.1 Panulirus argus | reverse complement strand
GGGGGGGGGGGGGGGGGGGGGGGGGGGGGGGGGGGGGGGGGGGGGGGGGGGGGGGGGGGGGGGGGGGGGGGAATGGACGGCAGAATTTATCGACGTTGCTAAACTGTGTATTATTTTTAGGTCTGAGTCTGGTCAATCACAAGGGCCTTGGTTGAAAAAAAAAGGGGGGGAAAAAATACCAGACGTGGTGCGTTCTGGCTCGGGGCATTATTTCTCGTGGACCTGGATCCCGCTGAGGTGGTCAATACTGCCGTGGACCTGGCTTCCGCCGACGCTGCTGCTGCTGCGTCAGTGGTCAATACCACCGTGGACCTGGCTTCCACGGTGGCTGCTGCTACTGCGGTGGTCAATACTACCGTTGACCTGGCTTCCGCGGTTGCTGCTGCTACTGCGGTGGTCAACACTACCGTGGACCTGGCTCCCGCTGCAGATACGTTGGTGGTCAGTATTATTGTGCACCAGGCTCCTGCTGCGGCAATGGTCAATACTTTCATGATCCTGGCTCCTGCTCCTGCAGCAAGTCAATGCCCTTATGGAATTGGCTCCTGCTGTTGCAGTGGTCAATATTATCAGGAAACTGGCTCTTATTGCCATTGGGATCAATACTCCCAAGAACTTTGCGCTTACAGATGCAGCGGTCAATATTCCCGTGGACCTGGCTCTTGCAGTTGCAGTGGTCAATGGTCTAACGAACCTGGCTCTAACTGCAGTGGTCAACACTACATTGGACCTGGTCACTGCTTCTGCACAGGTTAATAATAACGTGGACCTGGCTCCTCCTGCTGAAATGGATAATACTACTGAAGTGTGTAATACTACCTTTGAGCAGGCTCCTGATGCTGAAGTGGTTAATACAACCAAGGACCTGTCTCCTGTTCCTGAAGTGGTCTTTATTCCTTCAGAACTGGCTTTTGCTCCTGCACTGGTCATTATTCCAATGGACCTGATTCCTCTGGTTAATATTTCCCTTTACCTGGCAGTGGTTAATATATTCTATTGGACCTGACTCCAATCAATGATGTGGTTAGTATCTCCAAAAACTTGGCTACTACTGCTGAGATCAATATTCCCATGGACTTGACTGCTGCATTTCTTATATATGATCAATATTTCCGGGAGCCTGGCTCCTACTGGCGTTGTAAAATATTCCCGTAGGTCTAACTGTTGCTGCTGCAGTGGTTAACATTCCCGTGGACTTGGCGCCAGCTGATGTAGCGATCAATATCCCCATGGACCTAACTCACTCTCCTGGAATAGTTATTATTGCGAATCTTTATGATACTGTGGTCAATATCATCTTCGGTTTAGCTCCTGCCGATGCTCCAGGCCAATATATTTGTGGACTTTCCTGGCCTTTGCCGATGAATGCGGTCAATATTCCTAAGAGATCCGGTTTCTAACATTATGATGATCAATATGCTATTAGACTTTGGCTGATATGATGGTCAACATTTCATAGACCCTGGATCTTCCTACTGGTGTGACAATGTATAATTCAGGGATTCTCCCTCCTGATGGAGTAGAGATCAATATCCTTAAAGACCTCGCTCGTGTAGGTGTGGTAGTCAGTATACTCTGGGGGGATTGAGCTCCTCGTGATGTAGAGATCAACATTCCCGGCGACCTGGCTCCTTCTGATGTAGGGGTTATAATACCCTCTGGGAGCACCTAGCTCCTGCTGGGGCAGAAGACAGTATTCATGGTGATTGGCTCCTGACGCAGTGGTTGTCGAAATCCATTTACCAGTAAGCCTGAAGATGTTGCCTCCCCGCCCCACTTCGTATCCTAACTAATTCAGCTGTTGGTAAGTTACCAACAGCTGAATTAGTTAGGGCAAAGACTTCAAAGACTTCCCGGCACGTCGAGTATGGCGGACATTCCCCGAAGACATTTCTTGTCACGTCCAAAGGTATAAGGCAGGTGTCAGTCACCGTTTCTCTCATGGCGCACTATGTGACTGCTGATCAGAGTACAAGTCAATAGCGTCTCCCAGGAGAGCACTGCACTGAATACCAATCACTGTAGTTAAGAGTCAGTTACGCCTTTGAGGAGGATGGATTACGTTATTATAACGATTAGTGAGGAGCCTCTGGGACACCAGTGCATATTGACAGACTCTTGCTCTGTAACACGAGCGTTGGCGCCTTCAGACATTGACGAATAGCCAATGCCTCTCCTCAAGCCGCGCTGAATTCAGGTGACGAACGCGACTCTCGAGAAAGTAGTCGCGCGGTACTGCTGACGAATGCGCCCTCGAGAAAGAACGGAACATCGAGCACGCGCAGTTTGTTGCTGAGGGAGAATCGTTCGTCGGGGAAAAAAAAAAAAAGAGTCCAGTACAACGGCGTGCATTCGCTATTTATGACCTGGCCTCCAGCGTCCATTTCCTCCAGCACCGTCGCTCACCAAAGCGAATTACTGCGCCCAATAGCTCACAGCCGGTCGACCGCCCCAACTGCCTGGCAGGACCGGCACACACAACACTATAAACATGGGAAAAGTGCGACACACATGGGCGACAATCATCAACAAGTTCTCCCCAAGTTGTGACTTCCAGTGAAAGTGGTCACATGTAATTCTGCCACTCTGGGTATGACACTAACAATAATAGCTTTCATAAACTCAGCTCGCGAATGCTAAAGTTTGGATTCAGGTGGGGACTGGGAGATGAGCGCTGCTTGCTGAATGTGTCCTGGATGTGTGGATTGATACTGAGGCGTTTGACACACAGCCGTCTGGACTGATGCTGGGGGGTGTTTGACACAACTGCTTATCTTGATCCCGGGGTGTGTGACAGCTGTGTGGATTGATACTCGTGCGTTTAGCACAGCCGAGTGGATTGATCCTAAGGGTGTTTGAAAGGTGTGTGCCTTGATCCTCAGGTGTTCAACACAAACGTGTAGATTGATTCTGGGGTGTTGGACAAAGCTATCTGACAACACCGCCATATTTCTGATGTGGAATTCAGTACACGAGGGAGAGAGTGTACCGAGAGCCCAAGCAATTTTGTACAGGTTTACAGCACTGTGACACTATTCCCTCGGACTTTACAACCCATCAACCTTTAACAGCCACTTACTGCAGGTGTAATTCGTTAATTGCGCATAACAGGCGTAGACCAGACCACCAGTTGGGCGAGGGACACAGAAGGAGAGGTAATGAGAACACTTCAGTGGTCGGCTGTGAGAGGCGCTGGAAGACACACTGGCCTCTTACGCTACTTCGTACATTGACTGACAGCCACAGTCCTTCCGATGACGGTTCCCGGTTGGTGAAGACTTCGGAGCTGTGATGCGCCGAAGGAGATACAGATCCTCTCGCCTACCTATCCGGCCACCGCAAGTTGCCCGAGATGGCACTCAAACACTCGATGAATCCTCAGGTTTCAAAGCTCGTACCAACCTTCCAGGTTTTTCTTCGTGAACTCCTTCTGTGTTCATGTGTGGCGCTAAACTCATCTGCAGTAGCAACTGTCTGTGGAGATATATAGAAACTTCCTTTCGCAGAAACGATCCACAGATGAATCTCAATTCGCTGTGGCGGGATGCCGTAAACAACACGGCCATTTCCATTTCATGTAGTAACGTGGAGCACATTCATACATCATATTTCCCCTCGTTCGAGTATTTCACGAAAATCTGCGGCTATTGAGAAGTTATTTATAAGTTCGGCTTCCCAAGTTATATTCTTTTGTCACATCTTTTTAGTGTACAGCTTTATCCACCAAATTTCTACTTTTTGTTCTTCATGTTCTTGTTCCACGACCTTTCTCCTCTTGGTACTGATGATAATAAACTTATGACTCAATTCAGTTAAAGAAAGGAATGACAATGAACGCAGCTTCGTCACCGAGACGACCCCTCGACAAAGAGAGAGAGAGAAGACGAGAGGAAAACAGCGCCAGATTCTCGTCTAGGGTGTATTGGTCCTAGGTCATGACATCAGAAAAATTAATCATGGCCACTCCCCCCCCCCCACCCCCCACCCCCACACACACACACACACCCGGCGAGCTGAAATTTGATTGCATCCGCTCGCAGGCTGTCTATTAAGGGATTTCCAGGAATCCCGAGAAAAGGGAAGTAATTGCGGCAAGAGCATCTGCCTACCTCGTTAGTCCTCACACTTCTTGCGGGAACTTAGAGCAAACGTCTTCCAGAATCTGGCCTTCCAGCCGCAAGCTATAGCCTGGATTCGGAGGAAAAAAAGAAGAAATCCCCCCAGAGAATCAAGGGGCATCATTATCATTACTTTTATATACATCTTCACGTTTTAAGCAGATTATCCATTTGGCGTTCGTCTATTTGTGGGCTCCGCCAGACTAGCGGTCCATGAACCTGGGTCTCATATATATGAGCTGTTCGACCTTTGGTGCCTCATGGATTGCCGCTGTTTCTTACCGATCTTCCCATCCGTTAACCATCTATCGCCCGTTACTGTCGACAGAATTCACTGGCCATCTTCTCAAGAGGTGGTAACTAGCCTTCTGCCATCAGTGGTCATCTGTCAACAGTAACGACGCGCCATCTTGTCAACGTCACAAACTATTTGTCAATCTCAGTCACCAGCCATTTGTCCAAGACCGTGGTCACTAACCCCTCTTTCAGCATTAGACCCCGGTGGTTTGTCAAAGTCAGAATGACCACCTGTCACCCGCTGTGACTATAACCATCTGTCAACGTCACGAACCATTTGTCAGCGTCAGTGAGTGACCACCTGTCGCCAGCCATCACCGACTATCTGTCAACGCTAAGAACCATTTGTCAATCTCGGTCAATGACCACCAGTCATTTGGGCAGTTACCGGCTACCTATCACAGTCACGAACCATTTTATCAACAGCGGTCAATGACCACGGGAGCAGTTAACACTTGACAGTCTCTACCCTTCAGTGACCAGTCATTTGTCCCCGTCCGTCCAGTCGAGGCCAGTGACTCGCCACCATTAGTCAGTCACCTTTGGAAACGCACCCTTTAACAGTGACGATGCTCACACTCACTTCCTTGTGCGCAGAGGCTTGGGCAGCAGCTGGCGTCTCCTCCCTCCACGAATTAAAGCGGCAGTTAAGACCTTGCGTTAATAATCAATTAGGAGCCTGGCGCAGGGGCCAGCTCTGGAGTGGCCAGGAGGGCCGGCTCATCCTTGTCATACTTGCCGCTCGCTCACTCCTCTCGGCCCTCGGGTATCGCGCGACGCGCGAGAGCTGACCCGGAAAAGAAATAATGTACCTGAAAGACAAGACTTCTTCGAATAGTCTCTCAGGAAGAAAATAGGTCTGAAAGAAGACAAAGATCTTGTTCTCAATCTGAGTCCAACTCTGAAGAGCTATGACTCTGGTAAAACTACTGCGTCGAGTTAAATTTAAGGTTATTTCCTTTCTGCCGGCCGAAGACTATACCGGCGCTATCCAGCGAGCGGGTTGAGGGTGGGGAGGAGGACACGATCTCCACCAGCAGCAGTAAATGTTTCTCGAGACTGCGCGTTAGGCAAGCAGTTCTTGACACCTGATACGTGTGTCTCACTACCTCCATCCGGCCTCTGCTGACACTTGCTCACATATTCACGAAGAGTGTTTTAATGACAGGTGTCCAGATCGAAATAATTCACAACATCCAGAATATGGATGTTCGGGTCAATGGTGTTAAAGGTTTCTGGGCGGCTGGTATCGGGTTGTTGCTGGTAGCTAGTGATGGTTGTAGTTGGCACTTGGTGTTAGGTTATAGCAGGTACCTAGTGATGGTTGTAGCTGTCACCTGGTATCATGTTGTAACTGGTACCTAGTGAAGGTTGTATCTGGCATGTTTCAGGGAAATAATCTTTCTCCAACATGTGCCTCCTCCTCTCTATCTCTCTTTCTCTTCTCCCGAACCTGTTTTTTCTCTTCTGCATTTTCCCTCTCCCTTCCCCGCCTTCCTTTGCCTTCTTGCTCCTCTCTAAACCCCTCACTCCTTTTTTTTTTTTTACCCCCCAACCCCGTCCTTCTCAGTGCCTCGCGCCGTCATCACGTCAGTTTCCGTCCTGGAGAACCTGACGATGTGTATTGAGAACGGACGACGAATCCTTTCTACGACATTTTCCGCGTGGGCTTCAAGGCGCGCGCCAGTGAATCACATTTTTATCGTCGCTTGACTCAGCAGGGCGTGTGTGTGTGTGTGTGTGTGAGTGTGTCAAGGCGACTGCATGTTACAGGAGGAAGGGAGGGAGAGAGGGAGTGAGGGAGGGAGGGAGGGTTCCTCTCCTTCATCCCGCTTGTTGACAACGCCATCTACAGGAGTCCAGGGGAATAGGTTCACCCACGGACGAGCGAGACCCGATGTCTAAGAATGCCGGACGACACCAGAAATGTCTCCAAGCACCCATCCTTCTCCCGAGGAATAGTAGCAATAATGACAGTAGTAGTAGTAGTAGTAGTAGTAGAAAAGCAGCAACAATAGCAGCAGAAGTAGTAGCAATAGTAGCAGCAAAGACGAAAGATATGAGAGCAACGACTGTGAGTGTCCTTGTGTGATTAATGGTATCCAGCGTCCTTGTTTCACTGATGGTACACCAGTACGAGTGATGATTAATATGTTAGGTGCTTCCGAAGATAATTGCAGCAGTGTACTGATGGAGAGGATAGTAGGGGGGTAATTTAGCGAAAAATGATAATACCGGAGGTGAAATTTATGGCACCAAATGAGAATTGCGACAATGAGGAGGATGAAAGCAACTGGAGACTAGATGTTTGCAAGTGAAGCCATTATTCGATCGTTCCTGACGCATCTCCACTAAGGCAGGGAAGGCTATCAGGTATCAAACCAAATAATGATAATAATAACGATAATAACAATAACAATAATAATAATAATAATAATGATAATAATAATGATGATAATGACAATAATAATAATATTAATAATAATAATAATGATGATAATAATGACAACATTAATAATAATAATAATCATAATGATAATAATGATAATAATAATAATAATAAGAGTAATAAAAATGGTAATATAATAATATTATCAATATTAATTGTAATAGCAATAACAACAATGATGATGATGATATTAAAAATAATAATAATAATAATGATAATAATAATGATAATAATAATAATAATAATAATAATAATAATAATAATAATAACGACAATAATAATAATAATAATGATAATAATAATAATGATAATAATAATAATAATAATAATAATAATAATAATAGTAATAATAATAATAAGATGAAGAAGAAGAAGAAGAGCAGAAACAATAGGTTTCCTAATTATGGAGGCAAGCATAGGGATAGTTATGAGAGAAGAAATGGGGAGACAGGAAAATAATTGGCTTTCATTGCCACTTAGTGGTGGGTATATGGCAGAAGTTGGTGTGGAGGGGAATAGAACGGAATTTATAATGCTTTAAGGCGCTGAGGCGCAAGTTAAAACACTGTTCTATTGGGCTATTACCAAGTGATGGAGGCGGGTGGCCTTCACTATTCGGCTGGGGAACGGGAGAATTTATCTGGTGCAAAATCTGTTTTAAGGGGAGGGAAACGGGAGTTCTGTTACCCGTATACGTGATGATGGCCAGCTTGATAATAAAAGAATTCCAGTTAGCCATTTCGGGGGTCGGTGGAGGTCTGGTGCAGAACACACGGTGCATCTAATCATGACTGAATGGGACAGTCTAGAGAGCTGATGCAATACATAAGGGTGGAAGGGAATTGTTTTTCACCCCTTGTGAGGGGAAACGCCACAGGGCGTCTGAAGTATGGTCGTGTTTGGATAGAGGTGAGGGAATCCAGGTTCCCTTTGTCAGGAAAGTGTGTGGTAAAGACGTCTAAAGAGAATTCTTCTTTGAACGAACACAGGAAGGGAAGACAGGAGTTTGTTACGCAAATGGGGACAGTTGAATTAAAACTTTCTGTTCTTCTACTCCTGATTCTCAAGGCTTAAGTCTGTGGCCACTGCTGTCTGCTTGTGGCCTCTTCTATATCTATCAGCATTTCAGTAAAACATTATTTATTTCCTAATACTCCAGTTGATGAATAACATTCGTAATTTTGTCCTAGCGTGGAGAGAATGGCTCTTTTTTATATTAACTGCGACATTTTATATATATATATATATATATATATATATATATCCTTGTCTGAGCCAGGTACCCATTTTATCAACTAACCCCTAAGGGCGGGTAAACAGCTGGGTTGACTGTGGACCAGCTGTCACAACCAGGATTCGAACCTATGCACACCACCCTGGGCGGCCCACGAATGCGTCACGGTTAGGAATGCTAACCGCCACATCACGGTTAGAGACAAAGAATCGCTCCAGTACAATCTTGCTACATAGGAATTAGTCTGAAATCTCTATACACTGTTAAGTTTAAGATTCTTATTTTCAACACTGGCCGAGAGGTTGATACTCAGGGGGGAATTATTATACCCTAACATCCTCCATATCTAAGGTTTACTTAAAGGGATGCCACCAAAGCTCACAAAAGTCATATGACAAAAATATTTCTGTATTCACGGTCCCATTTTTAAATAAACACAGGCACAAAGTATAACTGTCAATGCAGCCAATAACGTCGTTAATCAGCTTATCAAAGTCAGATTAGTGCTCTCAATCCAGGTCTATGTCAGACACTAAAATGCTATAGCGAATGTGTGTATAAGTTACACCTCGTCTCTGTCGCCATTATCTGTTCTTTTTTTACTCAACAGAGGAGACATTTGCCGTTGTATTTGGATTTCGGTAGATTTTTCCAACCATGCAGCCGGAATTACAAATACATCTAAGGTCTTTACCTTTATGAATACAACTTTTGCGTTTGTAGAACGATTTTTTAGAACAAATCTGCGTCGCTAGTACGGCACTTCAGAACAATGATAGCTACTACGATAGTACGACTTTTCAGAGCAACTGCTACAAACGATACAGTGACTTCTCACGGCAACATGCCACAAGCCATTGCAGTCCTAGAGATGCTGGCCTTCTCTCTCCGTCAGGCTAGGCTGCAGTAAGCCATCCACGAGTTCCGGACCGTGTCTGATCACGTCTAATGCCTTCCTCCAAACTGTTACTTGGCACTTCACTCACTTTATACGTTGAATAAACTTGTCTGGCGTAGGCAAAAAGAGCAACATTTTACGTTCCTTTGGACGCGAGAGGGAATATCTCACATCTGCTCTGTTACCTTCCGCTCAAGACACCGTACTTCTTCACCTATGATAAATGGCTTTTGGTGCATTTCACCATATACAGTGTAAGAAAAGCTGTTTGCAGGAAGTGATTTCATGAGCCACGTCCAGTTACTTAGCTGCTAAGGATGCTGACAAAGAATTGTAGGGCTATAAACTCAGAACATAAAAACATAAAAAGTGAGGACACTGCAAGAGGCCTATTGGTCCATTCTAGTCAGGTCCTGAGTCTGTCCACCCTACAACCAACCGCCTGAACCCATAAACAAATCCAGCTTTGCATGGATATGTATTTTAATTCATCATTAGTCTTACTACAGAGCCAGATTTGGAAACAGTTAAGACAACTGAGATATGTTGCGAAGAGTACAGCTGCATCTGTGGTTGCTTGGTTGGTTAGTTGATTGGTTGGTTGGTTGGGCTTTATGCCTGTCAACTGCAAGGTCGAGTCAACAATTTTTTTTCACATTTTTCGGTTGTTATAAAGACAATTACAACCACACTCTCGGTGAGGCATATGTCTGTATTTTGGCAAGGAACATTTTTCAAGTAATGGCTTCCCATGTCCTGAATCCAGAGCTAAAAAAATTCATTGATGCCCCTTGTCACAGCCAGTGACTTGAGTCTACTATTAGTTTCTAATTACAGACTTAATTGCCCAGAGACTGAGGGAGTCTTTTCCTTATACCTACAGAAATCATAAAGTAGTGAATTGATTTTGAAAGAAGTAAGAAAAGACCTTCTACAATAAAGAGAGAAAAGATATCTGTATATCTCTCCTGAGTCGCTCTTCCACTACAACCTCATAAACCTGGATAAACCTCCATAAATCATGACCAAATAGCGAAACAATCGTCAAAAAGCAAAAGAGACTCTCTCACACCCAATAATATTTTTTCTCAATGGTGTTCTCAGAACACCTTTAAGACGGTGGAACTAAACCGTGTGATCGACGAAGGAGTATATAAACAAAGGTGGCCCACTAGGACTCACACACACATCCTTCTTGACATCACTCAGCGCTATCTGCACAATACCAGGACTTAGTCTCCCGAGCCATCACAATTCCCAGCGACCTGCCTGCCTGCCCACCCCCTTCTCTGGCGACCAGTTTCGGTAATGAGCTGCATGCAAGCCCCGACATGTATACAACATGTTCCATTCCAGTCGGGAATATAAACCCATTTTAGTGGGGTTTATATAACACGCCCTGGGTCGTAATGAAGTCATGTTATGCCCGGGTTTATCTCAGTGTGACTCCCAAACCAGCCGAAGGGGAAAGGCGTGTGTTGACTGGGAACACAGATAGAGCTACTGAGTAACTGCGGACCGTAAGTCAGGTGGAGAAGGACAATGAAGAGGAATGAGAAAGGAAGGTCGTGTTGAGAACCACACCTTCCTCACCAGCTGGAAATGGTGAGGTAAATGTAACACATTCGTAATGGTATTAGTAGCAATGATAATAGTTATGATAATTATAATGACGATAATGATAATAACAACGATGATAATGATTATAAGAACTTTGATGATGATAATGATAATAATAATAATAATAATAATAATAATAATAATAATAATAATAATAATAATAGAAATAATAATGAAAATGATAGTAATGATAATGGTAGTGATATTTATAACAATAATAATATTCTTATTGGCAGTCATAATGATAATGAAAATAATGTTAAAAATGATAATGATAACATTAAAGTTATCATACCATTAAAAATTACGCTAGTAAAGGTAAGTCATAAGAAAGAAAACAGGATCATGATGATGATCCTAAGAATAATGCTAATGATCGATAATAGAAACATGGTAATGATCATGCTGGTGATTTTACCACTATGCCTGCTACTATTACTACTAATGCTATTGCCGATAGTAATAACAATAAAAATGATGATGATGGTGATACTGATAATAATAATGATGTGATATAATTGATAATAGTGATAATGATAATAATAATAACAATGATAGTTATATTAATGATAATAGTCATGATAATAATAATAATAATAATAATAATAATAATAATAATAATAATAATAATAATTTTAATAATGATGATAATAATAATAATAATAGTAATAATAAT